>CAUYRB010112680.1:0-12886 GCA_963574695.1 Propithecus perrieri
TGGCGTCAGCCTAGCTCACAGCAACCTCACACTCCTGGGCTCAAGCGATCCTACTGCCTCAGCCTCCCGAATAGCTGGGACTACAGGCATGCGTCACCATGCCCGGCTAGTTTTTTCTATATATTTTTAGTTGTCTGATTAATTTCTTTCTGTTGTAGTAGAGACGGGGTCTCGCTCTTGCTCAGGCTGGTCTCGAACTCCTGAGCTCAAGCATTCCTCCCGCCTCGACCTCTCAGAGTGCTAGGATTACAGGCGTGAGCCATCGCGCCCAGCCTGTAATATGCTTTGAAACCAGGAAGTGAGAATCCTCCAACTTTGTTCTTTTTCAAGATTGTTTTGGCTATTTTGGTTGGGTCCCTTGATATTCGATATGAATTTTAGGATGGGATTTTCTATTTCTGCTAAAGATGCTGTTGAGGTTTTGATGAGGATTGCATTGAATCTGTAGATCACATTGTGAAATATTGACGTTTGAACAATTTTAAATCTTCCAATTCACGAACATGGGATATCTTTGCACTTATTTGTGTCTTTAATTTCTTTGTAGTTTTTAGTGTACAAGTCTTTTTCACTTCCTTGGTTTATTCCTAAGCATTTTGTTCTTTTTAATGCTATTATAAATGGAATTTTTTTTTTTGAGAGACGGGGGTCTCACTCTATCACCCAGGCTAGAGTGCCATGGCATGATCATAAGCCCACTGCAGCCTCAAACTCCTAGGCCCGAGTGATCCTCCTGCCTCAGCCTCTGGAGTCACTGGGATTACAAGCTTGAGCCACATGCCTGGTGGAATTCTTTTCTTAATATCCTTTTCAGATTGTTCATTGTTAGTGTATAGAACTACAACACATTTTTTTTTTTTTGAGACAGAGTCTGGCTCTGTTGCCCGGGCTAGAGTGCCGTGGCTTCAGCCTAGCTCACAGCAACCTCAAACTCCTGGGCTCAAGCAATCCTCCTGCCTCAGCCTCCCGAGTAGCTGGGACTACAGGCATGTGCCACCATGCCCGGCTAATTTTTTCTCTCTCTATATATTTTTAGTTGTCCAGATCATTTCTTTCTATTTTTTAGTAGAGACGGGGTCTTGCTCTTGTTCAGGCTGGTCTCGAACTCCTGACCTTGAGCGATCCACCCGCCTCGGCCTCCCAAAGTGCTAGGATTACAGGCGTGAGCCACCGTGCCCAGCCGACAACACATTTTTTGTGTTGATTTTGTACCCTGAAACTTTGCTGAATTCATTTATTAGTTCTAACAGTTTTTGTGTTTGTGTATGTGTGCGTGCGCGTGCACACACACACAATCTTTAGGGTTTTTTACATATAAGATCATGTCATCTGTGAACAGAGATAATTTTGGTTCTTGCTTTCCAATCTGAATGCCTTTTATTTGTCTTTTTCTTTTGTTGTTGTTGGTTTGTTGTTGTTTTTTTGTTTGGTTTTTTTTGTTGTTGTTGTTTGGTTTTTTGCTTAATTACTCTGGCTAGTACTTCCAGTACCATGTTGAATAGAAGTGGTGGAGTGGGCATCCTTGTTTTTTTCCTGATCTTAGAGGAAAAGCTTTCAGTCTTTCCCCATTAAGTATGATATTAGTTGTGCCCTTTATCAAGTTGAAGAAGTTCTCTTCCTAGTTTTCTGAGTGTTTTTACCATGAAAGTGTGTTGAACTTTTCAAATGCTTTTTTCTGTATTTATCAAGATACTCATGTGTTTATTCCTTTATTCTATTAATATGATATTTACATTTATTGATTTTTATATGTTGAACCAACTTGGCATTCCTATGATAAATTCTACTTGGTCGTGATGTATAATCCTTTTAATGTGCTGCTGGATTCAGATTGCTAGTATTTTGTTGAGGATTTCTCTCTGTATATTCATAAGGGATATTGGTGTGTAGTTTTTTTTTTTCTTGTGGTATCGTTGTCTGATTTTGGTATCGCGGTAACATTGGCTCACAGGATGAGTTAAGAAGTATTCCTTCCTCCTCTATTTTTTAGAAACATATATCAAAGGATGGGTATTATTTATTCCTTAAATGTTTTATAGAATTTACCAGAGAAGCCATCTGGACCCATCTTCTTAGTTTTTTTTTTTTAATGGAATTTTGCATATGTAATTTATTTATTTATTTCAATAGATTTAGGGGGTACAAATATTTTTTGTTACATAGATGAATTGTATAATGCTGAAGTCAGGGCTTTCAGTGTACCCATCAGCAGAATAGTATACAGTACTTCCCTCCCATCCTCCCCCCTTCTAAATTTTCAATGTCCGTTACATAGTTTATGACCATATATATCCCTTGTTTAGCTCCCACTTATAAGTGAGAACGTGTGGTATTTGTTTTTCCATTCCTTTTTTTTTTTTTTTTTTTTGAGACAGCGTCTTACTCTGTTGCCCTAGGGTAGAGTGTGATGGTGTTCTTGCCGTAGCTCACTGCAGCCTCAAACTCCTGGGCTCAAGTGATCCTCATGCCTCAGCCTCCCATGTAGTTGGGAATATAGGTGTGCACCACGAGGTCTGGATAATTTTTCTATGTTTTCGGTAGAGACAGGGTCTCACTCTTGCTTAGGCTGGTCTTAGACTCCTGAGCCCAAGCGATGTTTTTCTATTCCTGAGATAGTTCACTTAGGATAATGGCCTCCAATTCCATACAAGTTGCTGCAAAAGACATCATTTCATTCTTTTTTATGGCTGAGTAGTACTCCATGGTATGTATATACCACATTTTGTTTTTTATTTTGAGACAGAGTCTCACTCTGTTGCCCGGGATAGAGTGCCGTGGTGTCAGCCTAGCTCACAGCAACAACCTCAAACTCTTGGGCTCAAGCGATCCTTCTGCCTCAGCCTCCCAAGTAGCTGGGACTACAGGCATGCACCACCATGCCCGGCTAATTTTTTCTATATATTTTTTAGTTGTCCAGTTAATTTTCTTTCTATTTTTAATAGAGATGGGGTCTCGCTCTTGCTCAGGCTGGTCTTGAACTCCTGAGCTCAAATGATCTACCCGCCTCGGCCTCCCAGAGTGCTAGGATTATAGGCGTGAGCCACTGCGCCCAGCCCCACGTTTTCTTTATGCACTTGTCAGTTGATGGGGCCTTAAGTTCATTCGATATCTTTGCAATTGTGAATTGTGCTGCAATAAACATTTGAGTACAGGTGTCTTTTTTATAAAATGACTTCATTTCATTTCAGTAGATACCAAGAAGTGGGATTGCTTAATCTACTTTTAGTTCTTTGAGGAATCTCCATACTGTTTTCCATAGAGGTTGTACTAGTTTACGTTCCCACCGACAGTATATAAACATTCCATTTTACTGCATCCCTGAAAACATCTATTGATTTTTGAGTTTTTAATAATGGCCATTCTGATAGAGGTAAGGTGGTATCTCATTGTGGTTTTAATTTGCATTTACTGATGATTAGTGATGGTGAGCATTTTTTCATATGTTCGTTGTGGGCCTAGAGTTTTCTTTGTGGGAAAATTTTTTTCCTACAATTTTAATTTCTTTAATTGATTAGGTCTTAGGACTTTTAGATTATCTATTTCTTCTTGGATGAGCTTGTGTCTTTTATTGAATTGGTCCATTTCATCTAAATGTTGAGTTTATTGACACATAATTGCTTACATTGCTCCCTTATTATCCTTCTAATACCTGTAGAATCTGTATCGATGCTACCTCTTTTATTTCTCCCCTCCCCAGAGGACTAGGCTTGATACTTCTATTATTTCTGATAATGGTAATTTATATTTTCTCTCTGTTTTCCCTTATAAGTTTAGATAGCAGTTTATCAATTTTATTGATCTTCTCTAGCCAGCTTTTGCATCTATATATTTTCTCTCTTGTTTTTCTGCTTTCTATTATATTTTACTGACTATTGTTTTGATCTTTATTGTTTCCTTCTGCTTACTTGGGTTTAATTGCTCTTATTTTTTCCGGTTTTTAAAGGTGGAACCTGAGGTTATTGATTTGAGACCTTTCTTCTTTTCTCATATAAGCATTTAGTACTATAAACTTTCCCCTAACTACTGCTTTAGTGGCATATCAGAAATTCTGACATGTTAAGTTTTCATTCTAATTCCATTCAAAATACTTTCAAATTTCCTTTTTTATTTCCTCTTTCACCCATGGGTTATGTAGAAGTGTGTAGTTTCCAAAGATTTAGAGATTTTTCTAGAGAACTTTCTGTTTTTTTAAAATTTCTAATTTAATTACATTGTGGTCAGAGAGCATACTTTGTTTGACTTGAATCCTTTTGAATTTAGTGAGATTAATTTTATGGCCCAGAATGTGATCTGTCTTGGTTAATGTTCCATCTGCATTGGAGAAGAAAGTGTATTTTGCTGTTAGGTAGTCTGCGAATGTCAATCAAGTGAAATTAGTTGATAGTTTTGATCAAGTCTACTATTTCCTTACTAGAGATACTACTGCTACTTGTTACATCAATTGTTGAGAGAGGGGTATTGAAATGTCCTCCCATTCTTATTTCTCCTTGCAGTTCTTTTACATTGTGATTGATGAATTTTGAAGCTCTGTTATTAGCTGCATATGTATTTAGGATTGTTATGTCCTTTTTATTAATTGGCCCCTTTATCATTATGAAATGCTGGTCTTTATCCCTGTATATTCTTTGCTTTGAAATCTGCTTAGGTATTAGTATAGCCTTTGAGCTTTCTTTTGAATAGGGTTAGAAGGGTATGTTAATTTGTCTCATTGATTGTGATGATAATTTGTATCATTGGCTTAAAAGTCTTTTTTTACTATAAAGTTAATTATTGAGTATTTTGTATTTACTTTTTGGTAATTAGTAAGTATTTTGTAGGGTGGTCCTTTGAGATTATGTAAATATCCTCTTACTCATCTAACTTTTTTCTACTAGTTTTAACATGGATTAATAATAATTTTCCCTCTATCAGTTATTCCTGTGATGCTTGCCAAATGGTGATTTTCTGATTTAATTATTGTTTCTTCATTTATTAATTGACATTCTTCTGTGAGGTAGAGTTTTCCTTTCTGAAGTGTTTGTGAATATGTTGAATTAAAATATGTGATAGCACTAACACAAAATGTATGAGGGGTATGACACATGGAATAATGGCCCCCCCAAAGATGTCCATGTCCTAATGTCTGGAACCTGTGTTACATGGCAAAAGGAACATTGAAGATGTGATTGATTTAAGCGTCTTGAGATGGAGGCATCATCCTGTATTGTTTAGGTGAGCCTAATATAATCACAAAGGACCTTATAAGTAAAAGACAGCTGCAGGAGAGTCAGGGAAGGAGATGCAAGGTCAGAAGCACAGGTCGGAGTGATGTGATTGGGAACTGAAGGCCCCAATCAAAGGAATGCCAGCAGCCTCTAGAAGCTGGAATAATCAAGGAGATGGATTCTTCCCTAGGGCCTGCAGAGAGTAACACAACCCTGCCAACACCTTGGTTTTTTACTTTTCCCTTGACTGCAAGATGAAATCCTTTAGTCTCTGTTAGTCCCTGTAGATTGGAGGGTAGCTCTAAAGCCTTGATTAAATAGAGGTTAAAGATTTTTGGTGAGAATACTTCATAGGCGATGCATAGGAGGCACATGTTGCCTTGTTGTTAGTGATACTAATATTGATCACTGAGTTAAGGTAGATTTTTGTCCCCTTTACCTCAGTTTACCTACTGATACCCATTTTGGACTACAAACCTCCAGAATTACAATGTGTTTGTGGTAATTTGTTACAGCAGCAATACAAGGAGGTATTAAATAGAGCTAACATGTTTTAAAGTTTTTGCATTGTCCAGGCAGAGGTAAAAGTTCTAATTTAAGGTAAACTGTAAAAAGTCAAGGAGACATTTTGTAATCTCTAGGGTACTAAACAAATAAAATTTTAAAAAGTATAACTAGCAAGCTATTACATGACTAAAAGGGAATAAAGAAAAATATTTATATGTGATTAATCCAAAAGAAGGCAAGAAAGGAGAAAAAAGGATCAAAGAACCCTTGGGACAAATAGAAAAATGATAGCAAGATGATAGATATAAACCCAAATATATCTGTAAATGGACCAAATAATACAGTTCAGAGCAGAGCTTATAAGAAGGTTTAAAAAAAAAAAAAAAGCCCAGACTGGAACCAGTGCTTTAGCTTGTAAATAGGATTCCTCAGAGAGAGACTCGACACAGAGAGAAGAGAAGACAGCCATCTGCAAGCCTAGGAGAGAGGTTCAGAAGAAACCAACCCCGCTGACACCTTGATCTTGGACTTCTAGCGCCCACAGTTAGGAGCAGAACAGGAAGGAGCAGGATATTGGCAGAGATCAACCACCAAGAGGCTTGGAGTCCAGCGAGAAGGGTCGGTGGAGAGGCTTATTTCTCCCTCCCCGACATCTCTGGCAGTTAGTGGGCTCCGGAGCTACTAGAAGGTTCTTCTACCCTCACAAGCCTTTAAGCTGCTACTGCCAGTGAACTGGGAGCTTCTTGAGGACAAAGAACCAGGCAGCTGGTACCCTCGGGGTCACTTCCCGTCACCACAGACCTGAGCCCAGATGGCAGGCACCAATATTGCTTCTCCACCCACCATGTACCTTTGTCCTCCCCAGGGGGCCTCAGCCCCTCAGTTTTTGTCTTGCTCATTCTCACACAAACATTTCCCAACTCCTGCCCAGACTGCGGAAGCCACAGGGGGTCGATGGATCTTGGGGGATCTATGTGACTCCAGAGTCTAGACATTCTGGGTGGGCTGCCTTCTGGAGAGAGGGACAGAGATGACCAGAGTGCTAGCTTTCTTCCACTCGGACTCTTTTCCTCCCCTTCCCCTGCCCCACCCATGGCTGCTGAGAGTTGATTGAGCTGCAGCTCACAGAAACTGCTTCTCCCCTCTGTTGGTGCATCCACCACACCAAGCCTTTCACAGAGAGTGGGGCTGAAACCTTTCCAGACTCTTTTTCTCCCTTTCCCCTTCCCCACCTGTGGGCCACTGAGAAAAACAACAGAGCCACCAGGCCGAGGCTTCCACTGAGAATGGGACTCAGACCTATCCTCTAGGGGTCCTGCAGGGACTGAGGGGTGCTCAGACTGTGACCTCCCTGCCCATCAGCCCTCCCTGGTTCTGCTGGCCTGGCAACTCCATCAGTGCAGAGGCATGCCTTGAGGTGGAGGGACGTCGAACCTGCTTGGGCACCCTGTGGGCTACTTGGGACTGGTGCACTTCTCCCTGCCATGGTTAGGGATTGATCTTCCAGAAAGGAGACAGGCCCACAGGTGTCAATAGCATTGCTTGGGGGCAAGGAGGGGAGATTTGTGATTGGGTGAGGCCACTACAGCTCCTTCCTGGTGGCTTTGCCTAGAAGCTGGGAGCAGACCTTTGACCCCTGCTAAAACAGCTACCTTGCCAGCTTTGGTAGAGCCTGAGGGCAAGCTCACCCAACCCAGCCCTACCGAGCCCTACCCAGCCCTACCTAGCCTCACTCCCCCACCTGCCTCTGCTGTGGTGGAGAATAAGGACTCACCTGGAAGTTCCAGGGCCCCACCCACCACCTGGGGCAATCAAGTGTTTGTCTGGAGGGACTAGAGATGGTCACAGGACCCAAAAACAACATTGCAGCTTCTTCCTTCTGGCAAGTGCTACCTGCTGACAGGGAGGTCAATTTGTACACCCTTTACAGCATTTACTGACTCAATCATACAGGGTGTAATTGAGACTCACCTACAAGCACCACCCACTGTCTCCGAGATTAAACTGGGCATGCCATTATCTACTCAAAAGAAAATCCAAAAAAAAAAAAAAAACCCAAACAACTAAATGCTGTTTACAAGAAACACACTTTCAATGTAAAGGTCACAAAAAGGTCTAAAGGACAAGGATAAAAAAATATAGAAATAGGCCAAGCGCGGCGGCTCACACCTGTAATCCTAGTGCTCTGGGAGGCCTAGGCGATCACTTGAGTTCTGGAGTTCGAGACCAGCCTGAGCAAGAGTGAGATCCCGTCTCTACTAAAAAAAAAAAAAAAATAGAAAAAATTAGCTGGGCGTGGTGGCACATGCCTGTAGTCCCAGCTACTTGGGAGGCTGAGGCAGGAGGATGGCTTGAGTCCAGGAGTTTGAGGTTGCAGTGAGCTATGATGATGCTACTGCCCTCTACCAGGGGCAAAAGAGTGAGACTCTGTCTCAAAAAAAAAAAGGTTAAAATGGTGCGTTTTATATTATGTATATTTTACCACAACTTAAAAAAACTTGTAAAAAGTATTTGCCTTTCTTAGGAAATGAGCATTTTGCTATGCCCCATAAATGTCTTTAGAGAAAGAACAAATGTCATATAAAATGGTGTGTGAGGGAAATCATCTCTGACTTCCACTGAGTGTTCTGAATGGCAACAACTTAAATAGCAGCAAAACATGTTGGACATATCCATTTTTAATAGAATATTGCAGTTCATGGCTTTATAGGACAAACATTGGGGGGAAATTCAGTGTTGGGAAAAAGAACAAAATGGAAGTCAGGTATTTTTTCCCTCTTTGTTCTGTGGTATAGTGCAGAGTCTTCTCTCACAGCTAATGGAAATATGGTAGAAACTCTCTTAACCATCCAGTGGTTGGCCAATTGAAGAAGGAAGTCATAAAATTATGTATATATAGCCTAGTCATTTTGTAAAAACCTAAAACAAATGTTCATTCTTTCTCCAATATCTGTAGGGCCAAGGCCTTTTCTCTGCCTATTGGTCTTTTGGAATTCCTCCTTTTCTTCCTTGTATAAACCATACCCATGTTGCTTTGTTCCAGATTTCCATTTTTTTAGTTTGGTTTTGTTAAAATAGAGAACAAGCTAAAAAGAGCAGAATTCTTTTAGATTTTTATGATTACCCTCTAATCTCTTAAGGTTGCTTCATGTGCAGCTATTTTAGCAGTAACTTTACTACTCACCTTTGTTGAGCATTCCTAAAGCATTCAACTTTGTTTTCATAGACAGCACAGCTCTCTTTTATGCTCTTATTTCATCAGTTTACATAATATTTAATTAAATCACATGATTATGAGAAGTTCAATGATCATAAACAGCTTGGGAGCAAACACAGCTGAATCTCAGTATGCCAGTAATTCTACTGGTGGGAAAAAGGAATATGCATCTAAGTACCAGGCAGAAGTAGTAAGCATTCTGTGGGCATCTGAATATTTTAGTGATAGAAAGAAGACCAAAGAATCTTGCCTTTCTTTGCTGTCACGACATAACGGTGGACCATTTCCTACACTGTATTTTTACGTGTGATGAAAGATGGATTCTTTTTGCCATGTGCAAGTGTTCAGCACAATGATTAGATAAAGATGAAGTGCCAAAACACAGTCCAAAACTGAATATTCATCAAAAAAAAGCTAATGGTGTCTGTTTGGTGGTCCAGCGCTGGTATTATCCACTATAGCTTCATGAAACCTAGTCAATCCATTATAGCAGATGTCTACTGCAACGAATTGGACAAAATGATGAGGATGCTTGTGATTAAGCAGCTGAAATTGGTCATTAGAGACAGGTCAATCCTCTTGCAAGACAACGCTTGACTACACGTGGCACAAACAACATTGCTAAAACTACAGAAGCTGGACATGGAAACTCCCTGTCATCCACCGTATTCTCTAGACCTTCCACCAACTGATTACCACTTCTTCCAGGCTTTGGACCACTTCTTGCAAGGAAAAATATTCAATACTTAACAAGGTGTGGAAAATGCTTTTCAGTATTTCGTCGCCACTAGCTCTTCAGTCTTCATTGCTGCTGGCGTAAACAAACTACTGTTAAGATGGCAAAACTGTGTTGATAGTTTAGGTGCATACTTTGATTAATCATGCCGCTTCTTGTTTAAGATATAATAAATTACACTTTTGATTTGAAATCGGACATTTCATATTTAATGACCTAATAAGTATGTAGTGGTATGTCATCATTATTTTAATTTGCATTTCCCTGATGACATATGATGTTGGACATCTTTTCCTGTGCTTATTTTGGCGTATCTTCTTTGGTGAGGTGTCTGTTAAGGTTCTTGGCCCAGTTTTAAATCAGGTTGTTTATTTTCTTTTTAATAATTAAAACCTTTAATGATATTTTAATGTCCAGTAGGGTAATTAGCATCATTATCCTTTTAGCAATGGCTTTTATAAAATTAATGACAGACTTAAAATGTTTGGTCAAACTAAGTTGTCATTTCCAGCCTCACCAAACTTTTATCATTTTTTTGTAGTGTACTTATTCTTAAGTTATGGCAAATATAAAATAAATGTTTTTTCAGCTTATTGTATATAAATAGTTAAATACTGACAGTTATTTTTTGTTTTCATAGGCATTTAATGTTTTTGCATTAGTGGTTTTCAGCACTATTTTGTCTTAAAACTAAAATCGTAGGATGGATTTTTCCCTATGAAGAAAGTCATAATGTTACAGGCAGTCCTTGATTTACCTACAGATTGTATCTGACAAGGCTGAATCATGTGATTGTTTTGATGGGGGGAAAAGGCATTCCGACCTACAAACAGTCTTCTTAGATTCTAAGATAGACTACTGTACCAAGACCCATATTTAACCCATAACATGGTTGAAAAGTAGCTGACTTTTTTGTAATGTCAAATAGTTGAGTTCTACTTCATTTTATCTTCCTGGGATAATGATAGCTGCCTGTCTGAGGCAAGAAAAATTTCATATACATTAAAAACATGTTTTTTTCCTTTAGTCTACTATTGACATGGCAGTAGTTGCTCAGCCCCTGGTGGAAAGGCACATATTAATATAGTAGATACTTGGAGAATATGTCTCACTTTCCGGGAAACCTGTCCCCACCTGTGTTCATTGCAAGGTATCAATATTTTTCAAGCATTCTCTCCACACTACCCCCATCTTTGGCTGGTTTTACTTCATGCCTTTTGCAGATATTGTCCTATTACGTTAATCCTTTTGAGGCTATTGTTAGCTCTGGACTCCGGCCTGAATTGGCTGTATGAGCGTGGGTGAGTCTGAGCCTTAGCTTCCTTAATTTTTAAAGGAGGCTACCACCCTGTTTATGTTGCAGGATTGTTGTGAGATTCATGTATATGAAAGGTTTTGTCAACTATCCAGTGCTATAGGAATCTGAAGTACCTGTATTGTTGTCATAGGACAACTTATTTGTAGAGATGCTGTGACTTGCTCAGGAGTCACAAAAATGGCCAGTAAAACACACTGCATGGTTAAAATTTGAATGTTCTGTTCTTTTTTGACCTTACTGATATGTCTTAAGTATTGCCACCTAATATTTTAGGAATGATCAAATGAAAATAACTATTATGTTTTAAAACATACACCTGCCTACTCCAGCTGTTTCATCTGGAATCTTAGTCCTCTGTTTATATAATGGCAGTTGTGTGATGAAAGAAATTAGAGACTCAGTATTTTGAAAGCAGGTTAAGTAATAAGATTAATTTTCATTTTAAAGGCTTACACAATTTAAAAGAAAGAGATGCATTATATAAAATAATAGAGAAGCTAATGCTTTCCCCTTTTGTTTTCATCTTAGAGGTGGTAGTGATTTTAAATAAAAGCAAATGGATATGAAAAATTAAATTTATCTGGAAATATTATATAAATACTCTGAAGGCAACTGGTTCAATGTTGTTTGCATAGCTAGATCATCAATATTTAATAAAACAGGCATGTTTTATAGCCCTTGTATCACAGAAATGGGTGATTCGGGCTGTTTGTATGTTTGAGTTTATCATTGGTCTCACTGAATTATTCAATTTCAGTAACTTTTCTCTTAATTTCTCTGTACTTCCTATATTTTTTCTTCTTTATTTCCCCTTAAAATGAGCTGGCTCTTTAAAAAATCATTATAGTGAAGTCATTTAGACAAAAAGTATAGGGAACCCTATAACATACCATATCCACTATCTAGCCCAAGAGGTTAAACATTACATATATAGCTGCAATTCCCCTTTGTGCTCCTCCCCCTCAAACTCCTGAATTTTGAGTTTACCATTCCTATGCACACATTTATATTTTGACTATCACAACTGCATATGTGTACATACAAAAACAATATATGACATCGTTTTTTGTTTTTAAACTTTTTTGTATCCTTTTTTTGAGGGTTGAATCTCTGTTGTTTTATTTATCTACAGTAAGAACTAGGAATGGTAACTTAACATCTCTCAGTCATGAGTTTCTCAATTTAAAATATACCAGTGATACCTACATTACTGGGTTGTTGTAAGGATTTATTAATTCAGAAATATTTATTAAGAATGTTATATACCTAGGATAGTTCTAGTTAATGAACTACAAAAACAAATAAATGTAGCCCTTAACAAGCTTACAGTCTAATGCATCAGGAAAGACAAATGTAAAATCCACACACTAAACCATAATAGCAACTGTGATAGATACACACACAGGGTTCAGTAGATACATAAAGGAGGGTTGATTACTTTTAAATGGCTTTATGGCAAAAACATATCTTCCACCAGACAGTGATTAAAAGGCTGCAAGAATTTAACCTGCTGCATCATAACTTTGCTTATAAATGGCATTTAGTGTTATTACCGTACAACTTCACTTCGAAGTTTGGTACAGTGATGAAGTTGGCATCACGTCCAGAATTGTAATATCAGGAGTCAGCCTAGAGCATGGGATTCGGTAGAATATGGAGCAAAGAGAACTTGATGCCAAGATTTATATAAAGACTGTCCAGGAAGAAAGGGGACTAGAGAAGCTTATGTCATATTGCAAAGCAAAAGTAGCAGGGAATAGGCCGGGCGCGGTGGCTCACGCCTGTAATCCTAGCACTCTGGGAGGCCGAGGCGGGCGGATTGTTTGAGCTCAGGAGTTCGAGACCAGCCTGAGCAAGAGCGAGACCCCATCTCTACTAAAAAATAGAAAGAAATTAGCTGGACA
>CAUYRB010112681.1:0-11652 GCA_963574695.1 Propithecus perrieri
TTTCATATATTCCAAAGCTATTGAAATTCCCCACTAAGTGAGAGACACTCTGAACTTTTTCGACTACCCAAGAAGTCCTGGTGTCACAGAAAATTTCTATTTGTTGTTTGGAAGAATATTAAGGACAAGGATTATGTCTGCACACAGCATGAAGGGGAAAAAGAAAGCTATCTGCATCAGGTGTTGCTTTTATGACCTCTTTCCTACACTTTCTGCCATTAAATAGAGGAATATGTGTATCCAGTTGAGTTGTCACAGCAGAAAAGTTTGCAAATTCTCTAAGGAATATGCATGTACATATGCGTGTACCCATGAGACTGTATCTATAAAATGAAACTATTTGCCTGTTGTGAGCTTTGTACAAAATTACTGGGGCTATGATCACATTTGCCTAGCTCGACAGGAAGTTCAGACTAAAAGGACAGTGCAACCACAATGTCCGAATGAAATACAGGACACCCTCTGGGTTTGTGGACTCAGGATTCCCAGTTTTCAGTATTTATTATCAACATGACATGTGTTCGATTGATTGATGCTCCTCCGGGTTGCTTCGGCCCCATTTGCTGGATTCTCTTGACTGGTATGGTCATATAAATGGCCCTGGGCTGGGAACACAATCTCTTTATTAAAGGAGAGGTGAGCAAATTAAAGAAAGGGTGCTAAAGACAAAGCAGCTCCTACATGTACCTTCTCCCTGATATAATCAGAACTAAAGGATTTGGGGAAAGCAAAATGAGACCTTTGGGTTGTCTTGAGTTACTTTAGGGAAAAAAACATGCAGCTTTTATGTTTGCCCAATTCCAGGTGTCTTTATACATTTCATCTTCCAAGAAAGAATATTTTCTGTATATTTATGTACTCGGATAATGGGTTAATATGAGATTTGATGTGGAATAATATGAACGTGAAAATAAATATATGATTAGAGTGTATCTTTCAGGATTATTCTTCATATCAATGATATTATGAGGCGCTAATATTGGTTACACTGCAAACATATGGTAAAACATCTAGATAGTGTTGACAGTTGCCCAAAGAAATCTCTAATCTTCAGATTCCTCTGGGTCAGGAACTAAACACTGTGTTTAAGGACATAGAATTCATATGCGCAAAATATATTGAGGAGACATTGTTTCAGAAGTTTAGATTCCTTCTATCATGCAAAACAGGTGGTTATTCATTGTTCTTAAAATTAAATACTGTAGTAATGAGCACAGTTAGAAACCAGGAACAATATAGGAATATATAATTAGAAGTTAGAAAAGTACAATGAACACTGTTTTAGGTCTGCTTAAGGGCCAGGTTATAGCCAAACATAATTCTTGGTCAATGATGAAATGTAGGCAGGTGTGATTATGCCATTCAGAGGAGTCATCTGGACAAGTGACAAGGACAAAGATTTGTGAGGCAAGCTTCACCCACTTATATTTGAACAGGGTGTTTTCTAGTGTGTGTGCAGGTTCATGTGTATATTTGGACATTGGTTATCAAAGTTATTACCTGACTATATAAAAGGTAGTTTTGATTTGAAAACAAAATTAAGAAAATGCTACTGAAAAATTAACTTAGAATAACAAGGGCTGATTCTTTATAGAAGCTCTAGTTAGGGTATATATTCTTACGGTTCTTTCTTAAGAGACTATCTGAAGAATTATAAATAAAGTTTTATAATTAAAATGAATTTTGGAGAATACATAGTAATTTTATTAAAGTAAATTTGTCAGACCCAAATCACAATCAAAATCTTATGAAAAATCTAAATCAACTGTTTAGATTTCATAGAAAATAAACCTTTATTAAAATAGTTACAATCTTCAATCAAAATATATAATTGCTATTTGATAAATCACATCTGTAAATGCTATATCTTATTTTTTTTTATTTCAGGATATTATGGGGGTACAGATGTTTAGGTTACGTATGTTGCCCTTGCTCCCCCTCGCCCCCCAAATCCAAGTTTCAAGTGCATCCGTCCCTCAGATGGTTCCCATCGCACTCTTTGTGTATGTATATACCCATCCCCTCCTCCCCCTCCCCCTCCCCCTCCCCCCTGCCCGACATCCAATAAATGTTATTCTTACATGTGCACTTATGTGTTGATCAGTTAATAGAGATTTAATGGTGAGTACATGTGGTGCTTGTTTTTCCATTCTTGAGATACTTCACTTAGTAGAATGCGTTCCAGCTCTATCCAGGAGAATACAAGAGGTGCTATATCACCAATGTTTCTTAAAGCTGAATAGTACTCCATGGTATACATATACCACATTTTATTAATCTGCCCATGTATTGATGGACAATTGGGTTGTTTCTACATCTTTGCAATTGTAAATTGTGCTGCTATAAACATTCAGCCGCAGGTGTCTTTTTTGTAGAGTGTCATTTGATCTTTTGGGTAGATGCCCAGTAATGGGATTGCTGGATTGAATTGTACTTTTACCTGTATCTCTTTAAAGTATCTCCATATTGCTTTCCACAGAGGTTGCACTAGTTTGCAGTCCCACCAGTAGTGTATGAGTGTTCCTATCTCTCTGCATCCACACCAACATTTATTGTTTTGGGACTTTTTGATAAAGGCCAATCTCACTGGAGAAAAGTGATATCTCATTGTGGTTTTGATTTGCATTTCCCTGATGATTAGAGATGTTGAGCATTTTTTCATATGTTTGTTGGCCATTATTCTGTCTTCTTTTGAAAAGTTTCTGTTCATGTCCTTTTCCCACTTTTCGATAGGGTTGTTTGATTTTTTCTTGTTGATTTTCCTGAGTTCTAAGTAGATTCTGGTTATCAGCCCTTTATCGAATTTGTAGCATGCAAAAATTTTCTCCCATTCTGTAGGTTGTCTGTTTGCTCTTGTGACAATTTCTTTGGCTGTGCAGAAGCTTTTTAATTTGGTCAGGTCTCATTTATTTATTTTGGTTGTTGCCGTGATTGCCTTTGGAGTCTTCTTCATAAATTCTTTGCCTAGGCCAATGTCTAGAAGAGTATTTCCAACATCTTCCTCTAGAATTCTAATAGTTTCACTCCTTAGGTTTAAATCTGTTATCCAGCATGAGCTGATTTTTGTGAGAAGTGTAAGGTGTGGATCCTGATTCAGTCTTCCACATGTGGCTATCCAGTTTTCCCAGCACCATTTATTGAATAAGAATTCTTTTCCCCAGTGTATGTTTTTGTCTGCCCAAAGCAGCTTAAAGAGTGGGATAGACTGTGGGTTTGGGGGATCTTCCCATTCAGTCCAGTCCATGGAAATGAAAGTCTCCAATCCTTTAGCAATAACAAAACCTAGAAAATTACTTTCAGATCATCCCTTGAGGCAGCTCAACTTCTTTGTCAGCTTTGTAGTTGCTTTGCAAGTTTATGACCCCAGAGCATCCTGACCTTGGTAGCTTGTCTCCCTCGTTGAACTCTCTGACTTCATAATCAGCTCACATTCCCTCTCTGTCTCTCTCTCTCTCTCTAAAATCCTTGCCAAACATTCCAAGGATCCACTTAGATTTCTCTTGCTTTTAGGTCATACTTTGAGATGCATAATCTGGTTGCTTACACATTAAAGGAGTCAGTAAGCATTAATTACATCATATTACTTTCTACCGGTTAAAAAGTCATTTCAGGCACTCAAGCCTTATGAGGATGTATCTATGTAGGGGTGCACTCTTCTGAGCCTTGGTTCTCTTTACAAAAGAGGTGGTGGATTCTTGAAGTTGAAAACCAAACATTTTTGTGTGGGTCTAGATAATAAACTTTAGATTTGTCTTTTAAAAATTATACATAAAGAGAGAAAGAGAAGAAGGACTTTATTTTTCACTTTTTACTGTATTTAATTCCACTGTGGTTCCATACCTACTCTGTGCAGGGCTCTGCTGGATGCTTGTGAAACCCCTTTATCTACTGCTCACTGTCATAATTCTTCCTCTAGTTGAATCTTCTGTTCCCATCATTGTTAGTTTGTTCTTCTATTGTTTAAGTGACATTTTTTCTGTTTGGCTTAGTTTTTTGGAAACAAGATTAAAAAGACATTATTGATTTCCCCTGTACAAAAGAAAAGGAACACATCACTGACTTAAGACAAATAAACTGCATGTGTTCTTTCTCTGCTAAGATCTCTGTGGGAATCACCACTAACCTTGGTAGTTGCTCGGCAGTGTGGCAGATGACGAGCTATCCCACTGTGGTATCTTTGACTGATTTGGCAATAGGTATAAATGGGCGCTTGATTTGGACATTGTCGCCACAGACAGCCTAGAGAGAACACACAATTGAAAAGTTTTTTTGAGTGCCTCTTCTGCTCCAGATGGTGTGCTAGAGTCTACAGGGCTGCAGAGGGTAGACAGCTGCTCTCTGCTTTTGGACAGGAAGATCAGGAAGGGTGCTGTGGAAGAGGTGTTATTTGAGAAGAACCTTGAGGGATGGGTAGGATTTCACCAGGCAGAGTTGACAAAGGTTACTGAAAGAACAAAGGCATAAAAGAATGTGGGTGGTTGGTTAATAATGGGTTGCCCAGTTTGAATGAAACTTATGGGTGGGGGAATGTGTAAGATAACTGATTCAGAGCCTCCCACTCTTGACTGAGAAGTTTATGTTTAATTCCATAGAAATGAAGAATAATGACATATTTTTGAGTGTGGGGAATGATAAGACTGGAACTGTCCTTGAAGATCAGTGTGGCAGTAGATGAGTCAAAGTAGAGGAAGGAATCAGTACTTCTCAAACTTGACTGCATGTTAGAATCATTGGAGGGACTTGAAGATGTCCCAGTGCCCAGACTGCCCTCCAGACTAGTTAGATCAGAATCTCTGGAGTGGGACCTGGGCATCCATGTCGCAGGCCCTGAGAACCACTGGATTGGGTAAGGCCTGTGGTCCTAGTGAGAGATGTTGAGAGCTGTAAGTTTACAGCAGTGGTTCACACTGTAGTTGCACGCTGGATTCACATGAAGAACTTTAGATACACACACACAGCAGAGACTTGGGTCCCAGCCTGGAGATTCTGATCTAATTCATCTGGAGTGTGGCCAGGACATTGAGGTGCTAATGTGTAGCCAAGGTGGATATAGAGGAAGCAGAGGAGGGATGAAAACTGAGCAGCCTTATGGAGCAATAATGAGACTTTATTATGTGCCAGGTGCTCTTCTGAGCTCTTGACATGAATTGACTCATACATTGCCATTTTACAAATGGGGAAGGGGGTCACAGGAGAGAGATCCTTCTCTAGGCCATAAGGGAGTGATTCGTGGAGACTGCTCTCCAACCTCAGCCTCCTGGCTCCAGACACCTCAAGACCTCTCTAGAGAACCAAACTAATAGGAGGTGAAAAGCAAGGAAAAAGAGAGAGATGACATTCAGATTTTGTGTTTGGGTACAGGGAGGAGGCTGATGGTACTATTAATGAAAATGTGAAATTAGAAGTACTTAATTTAGGGGAGAATAGGAGAGTTCGTGTTGAATATGGAGTGATTATAGAAGATGCAAGTAGGTATGGCAGTTAGGAGTGAAGATCTAAAGATAGGAAAGCTTCTGGTCTTCAGGCCCAGTTGAGGAAACTGGGCCTGAAGAGATTGATTAGCTTGCTCAGGGTTTCAGAGCTGGCAGGTGGCAGAGCCAGGATCTGAGGAGGCTGCCAGGGATAACAGCGCAGAGCAAGAAGATGCCACTCTTAGGGAATGTCTGTATTGAGGGGCAGAAGGATGGCCATTAGCCAGTGACAAAGACAAAGAAAAATAGATCAAAAGGCAGGGGAAAGGTTCGAGTCTACATTGTTAATTAAACACTATGTTTAATAGGACGTGAGGAATAATTACATATTTTTTTAATGTGGGAAATGATAGGAGTGGGGCTGTCCTTGATGTAAGCTCAGTTGAAAGATTGGGTAGAAAAGTGGTGCAGGTCAGGATGCTCAGGCAGTATCGGCTGCTTTTTTGAAATAACCGATAGTAAGTCCCAGGCTGCACGGAGAACTTGAAAAACCAGTACTGAGGTAGTGGAGGAGATGAGGGGCTCAAGGTCACAGTCAAGAAGAAGGGGTTTGGTGGGACTCACAGTGGCTGTGTAGTAGTAAATAGAGACAATCTCTAGTTTCCTATCTTCGATGTGGCTACCACGGGATGACTAGGTTGGAATAAAGAGCACCAGGAGTGGTGGATGCAGACAGAGTATCAGAAAGGCTATGGGCAAGCCTTTTCATGTTCCTGAGAGTGGTAGAATGAAGAGAGAGACTTTTAGCTAGGTGCAGAGTCGTTGAATAAGGAGGTGGGCTTGGCAAGTGGTTGGTACTGTGATGACGGAACCCGCATGGCGGTGGCTGATGAGATGGTGAGACAGGATTGCTACAGGAGACAACTTCCTTGTAATCGGAGGGGTTGAAAGGGATGCTGTGTGGATGTAAATGTGAGGAAGCTGAGGCAGGGGGAGCTTGGGTATGAGGGCATTTGGAGAACCCATGCGTGAGAGGGCAGTAGGTCTCTAGGGGACATGGTACGATGAGGCCCCATTTGGGGATTGCTAGGGGTGGGTGTCACTGGTCAGAAGTAGATCTAATGTGGATTGAGATGGAGTAGCAGGTTGAAGAGGTGGAAAGAGGGAGTTTGTGCTGCCGATGGTCACTTTAGGGCCCATGAATAGGAAGGCTGAGAGCTGGCTCCCATGCCTGCTCTGCCTGGGTGAGGAGCTTCCTGAGGTCCAGCACATTTCTTATGGTGCCTTGCTCCCCAGTGGGGCTCATTGAATCATTAACTGCTAAATTGAGTTGAATTGAATTAGCATGTTGAGGTTGAAGATGGAAGAAAGTTGTAAGGAGACAGGATTTGGTGAGTGGAAGAATATGTATAATTAAGATTGCAGATTTGAGTGTTGACTCCAGAATATATTCTCACTATTTATTTCCTCAGTTGCTCAACAAACATTAGGTGTGTACTGTGAACAAGGCATTGTCTAAACTCTGGAATGGAAATAACAGTGGATGTACTGTTCTCATGGAGTTTGCATTCCAATGGGGAACACAGACATATTAACTTACCACGAATTCAGGTAGATGCTATGGAGAAGAGAGTTTTGCTGCATAGACTCAGAGTAGGGTAGAGGTTGCTTAGCTATGGAGCTGCTTTCTTCAGCGTAGAAGCAGCTTTGAATTCCATATTAGTATTCTTGAATTCTATTTTACTATTCTCTTCCAAGTAAGCCTGGGCAAATGATACAACTGGTGATTCAAATCAATTGAGTGATCTGTGTTTTCTAGTAATTCACGTTACTTGACCCCATCTGATAATCTTGGGGTTGTATCTCAATTGCCTATAAACTGCTGATTGTCAGGACCAGATGAAATGTCTTTAGGACTCTAGAACAGACTGAATTTGGTTGAAAGGAGAAATGGGAACTTTGCTATGGAAGTAAAATCATGTAGTCATCTTTGACAGAGAAATCTATACATTTTTCATGCATAGGTATGCATTTTTCAGTATGAGGGACATAATAATAGAACATTTCTAAATGTCAAAAAGATTCTCTAAAGTTTTTTCATGACTTTTTGGATTAGGAAAAGATTAGAAGAGAGGAGTGTGGTTCTTGTTAAAATCTTTGCTGATAATCTTATGGTAGCTGTGGGTGAATATTCCCTATAGCCAGGAGAGAAAGAATGGGGAGTTGGGGCTAAACCCAAAACGAGGTTCTGTCTAGCTGATGGAGTTCCCTTTAAATGTCACTGTGGTTTCATTTTCTTTGATGCTTTCTCAGTGTGATATGTTTTATCCAACAGGCCGAAGGCCCTAAAATAAACAAATGAAAGACACGAAGGAGTTTGATGTGTGGGTGATTCATTTCCTCTTTGTAAGGAACATTTCTTTCATCCTTTATTAGGCCACAAAATTTTTTCCCCCTCTGTTAGCCATCCTTGATTATACTGGGCAGGTCCTGCCAGTCCGGGCCTCCTGGAGTCCGAGTAGCCTGGGTCTTCTGCCAGCCTTGCGGACGGCTGTGAAGGCTACCCTTGGGTCTCAGGGCTGTGCTCAAATTAACCAAGGGAAGGAGAAGCGCTGCTGTTGCTGGTGTGTGAGGTTTCCTGTGTGCTTGTTGGCTGACACCGTGTCCTGTTATTCTTTAGTCTGTGATATGCTCAAAACCAAGGAACTCTGGCGCCGCCTCCATTTTTTTTCTTTTTACCCCTCTCCTTGCTGCTTTTCTCAAATAACTCTTCATCTCTCTGTGGAAAACTCACCCTTGGCAATGCAATCATTTTCTTCAGAGTATTTATGCTGAGAAGACAAAAGTATTGGTAAACCTGATTTCTGGTTAAGTCTGTGCCTCAGACCAGTTGCTGTACCTTGGGCAAGTCATTGAGTCTCTTTAAGAAATCAGAGTGTCAATTAAATAGTTAGGCCCCTTTCAGCTCTGAAAGACCCAGGTGCTGATAATAGGAAATATCATTGAAGAAACCTTTATCAAATGCCTGTCATGTGCAAAGGCCTCCCCCAGATGGCCCCAGACAGGTCCTCCCCACCTCAAGGAGGTGATATTCTAATGGCAGAGATAGGCTTGGACGCCCAGAACATAGTGCTGGGTGGAGTGTGGGAAGTTGTGTGGTGGGGTACACAGAAAGATGGGAACACAGAGGAGGGTGACAAAATGTAGGCATGGGATAGTAAGTAAATTTGCTCAGGGTCACAGCGATGGTGAGTAGAGTATTCAGGAATCCAAGCCAGATCATCCTGCTGGAGAAAGGCTCCCCAGACAGCAGAAGTATCATGTAAGGAGCTACATAGACTCAGGCGCAGGACGTGCTCAGGGAACAGCAGGGGCCTGGCCTGCGTTGCATTTAGATCCGGGACAGCAGATGTGCAGCACAGTGCCATTTGCCCCTTCTTCCTGCATGCCTTGCGGACACAATTTAACATGGCACAGTCTCCCTGTGAGCTGAAGTGAAACCTTAGAATCCGTTATAACACAGCATTGTAATCCAAGCGCTTGGGCACAGTGTGGTTATGGCAGAGTCGAGGCCAGGGTGATAGGAGAGAGAGTGCTGAGCACTTTAACTGGCACACTGAGGACTCTGAGCTCTTTCCCCCCTTGAACGGAGGAGCTCCGTAGTCAGCTCTGGAATTCAAATAAAGAACAGTCTGTACCTTGGTGGAACAACAGTGACGCCGTGCAGCGTCTTCCATGGTGCAGTCTGTCTTGGTTCTAGAAAGTGTTTAGTGACCCTAGTTTGGTTCTAGGTAATACTAGAGTCCAATAAATGTAGCTGAGATGTAGAAGCATGCTTGGCACTCCAGAGAATGTCTGTGCCTTCTTTTAGTAGATACAAAGTTAAAAAAAAAATTTCCCCCGTGAAGACCCTGAAAGGATTTTGCCTAAAGCAACATACTCCCTCCCAGGTTTAAATTAACATATACTTTTTCTCATCGTAAGGATGTAATTTCTAGCATTATAAATATTGACATTTAAAAATAAAACTGTCCCATCACTCTTTTAAGTATATCCAGTGAATTTTAAATACCATAGTGATCTATACGATTATCTATTTTTAAAATACATGAGCTTTTTTTTAAAGCAGATGTTGCATCTTATGTTTTTTTCCCCTTTAGTTTGTATTTCTATTCTACTTTCCCAGGGACTTTATTCTGAGGTGATGCATTTTGTACTTGAAAGTCTAGTGTCTGATCACCCCTTCATACTTTCCTGGAACAAAAAGTAGTATCCAAATATGTGTACATATTGTTATTTCTCTTAATAATAAAGTTCTAAATACGAGAAGAAAAATTATTTCAGATTATATTATTATAATTATTAGTGTACAATTGATCAAAATAACATAAAATATTATACAGTTTTACTTTTTGCTTAATATTTATTGAAAAGAAGTTGGATGGAGTTTTTTAAACACATTAGTTCTTGGATGAATATTATTATATACATGTACTTAGAATGAGGTCATATCTTCTGTCAGTTTTATCCTTATTCATTTATTTGTAGACGTAAGTGCTCAGAAACCTTGTTTACAAGAATAAGTAGATGGGAATGATAATCTTGTTACAGTATCACTCACTTATTTGAATTCCTTCCATAATAATGCCAAAAGTATAATTTGTCATCAAACATGATTTTCAGTAATCAGATGACACTTCCACTAAGACCTCCTTCAATTTTGTTGACAGCAGAGAATCAGAAAGTGTCTGACATAGGCTTTCTCATCTTGACTGCAGTTAGGCACTGTGTCAACACCAACAGCAGTGTTCTCAGTTGCCCTTTGTTTGGTGCCCCTGGGGCAGTGCTGCCTCCTAGCCTTCCAGATGGGAGAGGGGGCTGCCTTTGTTCGTGAGGTGCTGGGGGGAAGATTGTGAGGAGGGTGGAAGAAGAGAGGGCCCCCCCCCCCAGGAGTGTGTGCCTTCTTAGGCTGATGAATTTTGGGAAAGAGAATGTATGGAAGTTGAGAGTTTGGAAATGAATTCCTTTAGAACTGTTTGGCTCCTTGTATCCTCAAGAAAGTCTTTTGTGTCTGCACACCCTACTTTGCAAACTATGGACCTACAAATCTTGCATGCCGGGCCCAATTCTGGGTACTGGGAGACCCCAGGGGGAATTCAGACCTCGTGGGAGCTGGGCTAGTAGTGCGGAGAGGACTGGATTAGGAGCCTCAGGCAGGGAACCAGACTGCATGTTGCTTTGGTGATTAAATGATAAAAAACTTACTGGCCTTTCCCTCCAGGAGTTTATCATCTGAGCTCACATTATAAAATAAAGCAAAACACCCCCCCCCAAAAAAAAACCTTGCAAGAACCAAAGAAAACCCTCTGCTAGATCTTGTTGTTTAATATGTTAACAAAGCAATACTTCTTTTAAATGTGTTGATAACTGGATTTCAATATAACCACTTTCCTTTGTAACCCCCTTTGTTTTATTTTAGGCATTTATTAATACAAACCATTTTTAAAAGAGGTTAAGCTTTACCAGACTGCCAAGGAGTCCATGGCACAAAAAAGATTAAGAACTGTGCTCTGGGTCCTGGCCCTTTTCAGATACCACAGATAGTTTCCAGAGTCCGAGATGACAATTTCAGTAAAGTGGTTTCCTGGAAGGATGCTGCATAGAGTTGATGGTCGCTATGACTGTGGGCCATGTTATTGGCTTGGGACGCACACCATAGGTATTCATGATGTTGCGTTAGATCCTCAGAGGTGAGACCTGCTATCATCAGGCATTATCATAAGGTTACTAATATCTCATGGAATCCAGTTTACAGTCACGCCTGAGGGCATCAACCCAGAACCACCAGGGGGCGTGGATCCCAAGGGTCACTGACCTTCCTTGCCTGGCCTCTACCATAAGAAATCCATCTGTGAGGGAGAAAACTTTCATTGCCTCTAGATTGTGTTTCAAAACAATGAGAGTGAGCTTGGTTTTATTATTAAGTAATCTTGACCTGTGGCTTCTTAGTTATTGTTTGTTTTGTTCTCCTTTGACATCTTAACAATCATTATTTTCTTCCCGGTGCTTTCTTCTTTTTTTTTTTTTTTTTTTTTTTTTAATTTTTTTTTTTTGAGACAGAGTCTCACTGTGTTGCCCTGGCTAGAGTGCCGTGGCGTCAGCCTAGCTCACAGCAACCTCAAACTCCTGGGCTCAAGCAATCCTCCTGCCTCAGCCTCCCGAGTAGCTGGGACTACAGGCA
>CAUYRB010112682.1:0-24957 GCA_963574695.1 Propithecus perrieri
AAGCTAATATCACCTTGATACCAAAGCCAGGAAAGGAGACAACAAAAAAAGAAAACTACAGACCAATATCCCTCATGAATATAGATGCAAAAATCCTCAACAAAATTTTAGCAAATAGAATTCAGCAGCATATCAAAAAAATAAATGGATATTCTTAACTCATTCCTGAGGCTCAGCCCCTCATCAATCCCATCTCTACCACTGAGATTGGGGATGGGCTGAAGGTAGACACCCTCTGGTAGACAAACCAGAAGTTTTGTTTAACCTCCTTGCTACTGGTTTCAGAGAAGCCATCAACCAATCTCAGCGAAGGGGCTTCTCATTCTCTGAAAACTTGCTTGTGTCTTCCATTGTCTGCATCTCAAATTCTCTGATTTCTTCAACATGGAAATACTGATCATATTCACTTACTTTCCATCAATAGGTAGAGGTAGCTATTTAATAATATTTTTCATTTAAAAATTGAAAGCAGTGTCTCTCAATAGGAAGGTGCACATTTCAATACCTCTGAAGAGTTAACATGCAGTTTGCAAAGCTTAATTACTATGATACTTTTAAATTTGGAAAGGGAAAATCATACTACTGTTTTTATAATAGAAACTAGAGCACCACACAATCTTCTACACTGATAGTGGATAGGCAGATGATATTGATTCTGAGAGGGAAAGGGGTAGGAAGAGGAGGATATAAGAAACAAAATTTTCATAAAGGTAAATTTATATTAGTTTTTATAAGCTGGATACATTTTTTTTTTTTTTAGATTTTAACCCTCATTTGTAAGGTTACACTTGAAAACATTTTAATGCAGAGAACCTGAACTCTTTTAAAATATAACTCTGAAAACATATAAAGCTGCCTTTGACTTACAGTGGCCCATTTGGTGAATAAGAAACTAAACTAAATTTTCATAAAGGCACATTTCTGTACTTAGTTTTTGTAAGCTGGATGATTTTTTTTTTTTAGATTTTCACCCTCATTTATAAGGTTACACTTACATTTTAATGCAGACTGCATCTCTGAGACCCTGGGTATATCTGGGAAGAACTGAAAAGTCTGCATAGTTTACTTAAGCGAGGAAAGACCTCAAGGTAGAATTTTGCATCCTACAAGCAAATAACATCAGAAAAATTTCCTTCACCCTTGGTGGACTGTGAACTAGGCAACTTTCTGGCTGAAAGGCTGTCTCCTCATGCTCTTTGTGAAAACAATCAGTTTTATCTGTACAACCAAACTAGACTGCTAGGTCTCTACAACAGCTTCTGAATCTCCAGCAGTCACATTGGTCCCCCGTTCAAAGGTCTATTGTAAGGAGGGAAGTCGGTGACAATTTGAAAAAATCAAGTATTATGGAGCAAATTGAATTGGCTTTTTTTTTCATCTTGCCAAAAATACAGCAAAAAGCATTTATTGACTATCTGCTTCTTTGCCTTTTAGTGAGGAAAAATTATGCATGATACAACTTCTGAAATTAAAAGCTCATGGCCATTATAATACATTATAAAACACATTTAAGATAATATATGTGAAACATATAACAATCTATATGACTGATATGAAAGGTTATAACTATTACTGTTAGTATTATTTTAGTAATAGTGATACAATATGCACATAAAGTTTATGGTATTATTTTTAAACAGCTTTTTCTTCTATAGAGATATCTTCTTATTAAGAGAAATGAATAATTTTCTCTATATTTGACAGTAGTTTTTTTCACCTGTGTAATACGGCATAGCCAATTATGACAATCTCTGAGGGACTGGCTGAATTGTTTTGTTGTACTGTAATGTCTTATAACAAAATTGTTTAAAAGGAAGGAATCATAGTCTGAATTTAGTTTGCATATTGATTAGATGTGATGTATATTCTTGGAGCTAAAATGAATTGCATGGAGTGGGTGTTTGGCCACTGGAGACAACAAAAGATAGTAAGAATTCAGCAAACTTTATCACCCATTCAAGAAGAAAATACAGCCTTGCAGAGGAAATAATAGTCTCTTTAATTTAAAATGTCACAAAATAAAAATACTATAAATAAAGAAACTTGAGCAATTTATACAAATCTCTGCCACATGACAACTAAAGTAGATGGCGTCGATGGTCTCCCTACCTCTCTCCACCTCCCACTTATCCTCTTACCCCCACCTCCCCACAGATCCCATTTACCTGGTTGTGTAGGTATTAACTGCTAAGGGCTCAATCCTGTGTCCTTCTCTGGAGGCCTGCCCTTGGTTGAAGGGAGTCACCAGAAGATGCCTGGGAGACTGGTAGCCACAAACTCATGATGCAGGGATGTAACAGCTCAGCCCTCTTGCCTCTAGGCAGGACAGCCTCCGTGATGCAATTCAAGCCCCAGCACTCCATACAAGATCAGGAGACTAGACTTCTAATAGCTCATGTTGCTTAGCTATTCCTCATCTTGCTCTCCTTGTACCTTATCAGTTTCCCATAAGAGCTGTTCCTCAAGATATTACTTGTGTAAGAATTCCTGTCTCAAACTCTGCTTCTAAAAAAACCTGACTAAAGACAATTACCAATATCACATAGTTTTTCTATTGTGCAGACCACAGTTTGAAGATATTTTTCATAATAAGACTATGTTTTCCAGAACTATCAATCTACCTTTACATTGCTAAATGGACATCTAAAGTCATTTGTTACCACATATAGGTTGCTTTAGTCTTTGAATTTATTAACTTCTCTAATAGACATTTTCTTCAAATAGGAACACTGCAATTTGGGGAAACATACTTGTATAAGGGGAAAAGCTAAATGCTGAAGCTGTTCATTTTTGCCTATCAAAGGGTATGAGTACAGTGGACAGAGCATAGGATTTCTAGCCAGAAAAACTTATGTGCCAATCCTGGCTGCTCATTTATTAGCCACATGACCTTGGTTAAATCACATAAGTTTTCTGAGCTTCCATTTAATTTCATTTAAAACTGAAATAATGATGCCACTGCCACTTTGTTGTGATGACTCACATCATGATAATGCAGATTAAATTCCTGGACTACTGCCTGGCACATAGCAGTTGTTCAGTGAATGATGTTTTTAGCAATGGAAAGTGGTTTAAATGCAAATGTCAGCAAATCAGTTCATTAAGCCTGAGTTTATCACTCATCATACTGTTTCCAATCAGTTTTCCTGATGATGGATGCCTCCTTTAGAAGCATTCAAACAGGGTCTGTTTATTCTGAACTAAGTGGAGGCAGACATTCCAAAAGAGGGAGCAGCAAAGAGAATGATGGTACAGAAGCTCCCAAACTGTACAAGTTCTAGACCAAAAGAAATTGTACATTGGTACATGTAGGGAAATCTGTCATTAAAACAACTTTTGACTTATAAAGTGAATACAAAAAAATATAAGACAGTCGAACTAACATTAAATTTGGGGGGATTGAACCTAAAATCCAAATTTGGCTTCTTTTGAAAAAGTACAGTTCTTCGTTCCTACATGACAGTGATTGGCCAGAGCCAACTAGAAGCTATCTTCTTTCGGTAGAATATGTGCCTTCTAGTTTTTCAGTTAGGATCCTCATATAAGTTATTGTCAAATCCAGGGTACACTGAAAATGATAGAGGTAGTATCGATAACTGTGTCAGAGCAACAGGCATAAGTCAGACCTAGCCCCAGGCAAACTGGGATAAATGCTATGATAGCCAGAGTCCTTTCTGTTCCCTGCTGCTTCTCACATTCAGTCACTCTAGTGTATAACTTGCCTTGTATGTGTAGGCACTGTGATACTCTCTTTAAGAGCACCTGTTTTTTTGTTTTTTTTTTTTAGCATCTGGTTTTTTGAGTGAGTCTGAGAATCACTTAATTAATTACTTGGATTCAGCATTCTCAGAAGTGAATTCCCATTCGGTAAAAAAACACCTCTAATAAAGTCTGACTAGTACATCCAAGATGACGTACAGTGTTCAAATAATTATATTTTTCTCTGTAGCTTTCTTTGAGTTCAAAATAGTTCATAATTAAAAATATTTAAAAGACTTTTTTCATAGACTTGGACATAAGCAAAGCAGTGAAAAGAAAAATGACATAGTTTTCAAATTATTAAGATATCAATAGTTTCTACAAGTCAACCAGGTTTGTGGATTTTGTTTGGAAAACACATTTGCTATGCATGGTGAAGCATCTTTTGCAAAGAGCAAAAAGCGATTGGTGACCAGAGAAAAATGACACATATGTAAAACAGAGTTGGAGACATGAAAACTTAGGAGATAAACAATGCAAGCATATTTGAAATGGACAGCAGGCTTTGCAATCTGTTGTACCGGAGTTTTAGGGACTTACCACAGACAGTGTTTGTTATTGCAGAACGTTTTGTTTTGTAGGAGGAAGGAAGATTAACCAAAAGAAATACAACATTAAAAAAATACACAGATGATACAGCAAAATAGAGCCCTAGACTATAAACCACAAACAGCTCAATATTTGCTTGGGAATTAGTGGAGAGGCACACCATCTAATGCTTCCATCCTAAGGATGTTTATTGAAAGAAAAGATTGAGCAATGCTTGCCTGGATTTTTGGCAAAGTTCCCACTAACATTGCTCCTCCCGCCTCCCCTCGCCCACCCCGACCAATCCTGACTCTCTTGTGGCTTCCTGGTCTTCTATAATTTCCTTTTGGCACATTTGACTTTTTCCTAAAATATGGCTTGCCTGTGGAATGTGTGTCAAGAAGCAGGCCTTATTTACTCATTGGGAAACTGACCACTAGTGAGGAGTTGAGCATACGTGATGGGGAAGAAAGGAGGAAGGGCCACATGCTCACCCATCTACCACACAGGTGGGCAATGGGCCATTTTGCTCCTAACATCGCAATGGAAACAGGCCAGGCTGATTGGTCCTCAGGCCAACGTGTGTGTGCTGAGGCTAATTGACCTTTAGCTAAAAGTCTTCTCTAAGTTCCAGAAATTCCTTCTCCACGTTCAGAGATGTATGAAATTCTTATCTCTCCCTGGAGTAGATAGTTCCTAAGATTGTTTTAAAATATTTTTCTTCTTCCTTTCAACCACAATTGAGATGGTTAAGTTATGGTGTAAATAATGTTTTCTATGACATTGAACCTAGTTTCTTAACTCAGTAGTTACTGTCATTCCTATTTATTCTTCCTGGCACAGCAATTCTATGAAAGAAGGATAAAATCTAAAAACCTTTAAAATAGTCCTATTTCATGTAAATGATAATATTTTATGACAGAAGAATTTAGTAGATCCATATTTTATATGGATCCATATTTTATAGCTTTGAATGTCATTATGATGAAAACCTGGAGGAACTCATCAGTTGACACTCCCATGTGTGTTTAGTGGCCACTCTCATGCTGTACTTCCTATTGGCTCCGCATAGAAATAACAATAACGGCAGCAATAGCAAAGACAAATATATCAGATAAAAATACATAATGACATCCAAAATTCTAACTAGAAAATTTGTAATTTCACATTGAATATCTTATTATTGGCCCCTATTATACCATGTTATTGTATAGCAATTACAATAATAATTGATACTTATTGTGGATTTACTTTGTGTCAGATGGCTTACCAAGCGTTGTGCATGTATTTTCACATTTAACCCATATAACAACCCTTTCAAGTAGTGTTAATAATATCTCTATTTTAAATTGAGGTTTAAAGCAATAGGCAATCTATTTGAGGTCACGTAGCTTACTAGTGGCAGCGTGAAGATTGCAATTCTCACATCTTTCTGGCATTAAAGAGCAGGTTTTCTAATTATCACTATATTCCTTCTGGTTTTCTGAGGCTCTTGGACAAAACAGATTCTTTTAAGTGTTTATCTGCTCTATTTTTAAGTTCAATTAAATTCAACTAACACTTGTTGAACCCTTATTCAGACGTAAAAGCAAGATATTTGTCTTGACAATGTTGTCTTTGCCTCTTTACTCTTCAGTTTCCTCAATGTAAGTAAAGGTAACAATACCTATCTCATAGGATTATTGAATATGTTAACAAAAAATAAATAACTGTTATCATTATTATCATTATTCAAAAAAAGTTCCTGACATAAGGTGGGTGATCAATAAATTTCGAATGAATGAATTAATGAAGGTATAAGTGAGACAGTGTCTTGTCTATAAGATGTCACCAGTCTGGCAGCAGGAACAACAGTCTAATAGTAGAAACAGATAGCAATCTGTGCTTCAGCTGCATGAGTTTTATAGCAATAACACATATGAGACCTATCGGTGCAGAAATGAGCAAATAATTAACCTTAGGAAGGAATTACAAGGTAGAATATTCAGGGAGGCTTCGTAGAAGCAGGAAAAGAAAAAAAGGGAAGGAAAGAAGGAAATGTTAGGGTGGCTTAGGAATTAGTGTGGGAGAGACAAGAAATAGGAAAACCAGTGAGATTATTGTCCTTAGGACAAAAGATGGTGAAAGTTTGAGCTTGGCAGTGACAGCGAATGAAAAGAAAAGAACGAATTCCAGAATCATTGCAGACGTTGGCAAGGCTTAGTGACTGATTAAATGCTAGAGGTCGGGGAGAAGGAGGTAGAACTAGGTTTTCTGGCTTTTTCAAATGATTAGATGATGATGATGTCATTGAGGTAGGAAATTCATGTTCCACAGTGTAATTCCAGGCAAGTTATTACCTTCTTAATAAGTCATCTAAGTCAGCATGAGGAATTCCTGAAGGAATTCTGGTAATATGTGATTTTAAGAAAAAGAAGACACACGTTTTGGTTGAAATCTGCTATTTTTAGTGATGCTTTAAACTTAATTAAAAGAGATCATAAAATCACCAAAGCCTCTTTCTGAGGCATAGTAACAAGATTGGTCAGTTCCTGTAGAGGACCAAATTAGGACTCTCACAGCCATCTATAACTCCCCATTTTTGAAAGCAGACTTTGACTGCTTGTTTCTTGAATGTAGTAGTCACCACCCAAACTCAGAAAGCTGCCTTTTTTTTTCCAAATTGCATGTAAGGATAATCACATAATCACTCTTGACTTGCTTAATAGGGGGAAAAAAGAGTTAGATCTACTTATCATTCCAGATTTAATTTTGATATTTTAGTCATGCTCATCCTATTGTATTCGAGCACTACTATTTAATCTGTAACCATTTTTCCTGTTTTCTATGTATGTTTTCAATGTTTGGAATTGGCTTCTTAGTTTAATTTTAGCATTTAAAAGTTTCTCATGGTGCTGATTTTCAAAATAGCCTGTAGTCTTTGTTTTTGTTTTTGTTTTTGTTTTTTTTTGGAGACAGAGTCTCGCTCTGTTGCCTGGGCTAGAGTGCCATGGCATCAGCCTAGCTCACAGCAACCTCAAACTCTTGGGCTTAAGCAATCCTTCTGCCTCAGCCTCCCGAGTAGCTGGGACTACAGGCATGCACTACCATACCCGCTAATTTTTTCTATATATATTTTTAGTCGTCCAGCTAATTTCTTTCTATTTTTAGTAGAGACAGGGTCTCGCTCTTGCTCAGGCTGGTCTCGAACTCCTGACCTCGAACGATCCTCCTGCCTCGGCCTCCCAGAGTGCTAGGATTACAGGTGTGGGCCACCACGCCCAGCCAAAAACAGCCTATAGTCTTTGGATCTTTATTAATAAAATAAAATTATCTCTAGCTTATTCCCTAGAAGAACACATCCTCTACTGTAATCAGTAACTGGGGTGGGAGGTGGATACTCCTTGCATTTTGTGGAAATTATGGTGACTGAATATATTTTTAAAGCAAGTGAATGGAAAAGATGAATTCTTTTTTCTTGCTAAGTACAACCAAACACTTAGAAGACAGCTTCATATGAAAAGAAAATCCATGATACCCCAAAGCTAACCATCTGCCAAATCAGGGAAATATCTAGCTCTAGGATTTTTGTCATTTTTTCCCATGTGTCCAAGACATGAACCAGGCATGGGCACAGACTGAAAGCCAAGCTGGGATAAACAAGGGGTTGCTTTGTCCCTGACTGTTGTGAGATGGGCACCACCTACTAGGTGCCACTCTGCTCAAGTAAGGGTCAGGATTTTTGTCATTTTTTTTAAAAAAAACAAATATCTAACCTGTATATTGAATTTACTTCCTAATATATAATGTAGACATGTGAATGTATTATTTTTATTGTTATGCAGACTAACTCAAGCCATAAAGAGGACAATGCAGTTTTTCATGAAACAATGTGAAACATAATATTTTTAAAAAATATGGACCTTCTGAGGAAAGTAAAGCAGAAATATTTCCATGTTAACAAAACATTTAGCAAACACAAAAAATAATTTGAAGAACACTTTCAACTAAGGAATTTTGGGCAGCAGATTAATAGTACAGCTTGTTGAATCTTTGCCTAACATGTATCGTTTATGCAAAATGTTGCCAGCAGACTCATATCTTAATTCACCCAACACCAAATGCAGCACAGACTGTTTATATAACCTAAGATTGCACTCTATAAGTGACTACTTTTCCTGAATTAGCATTTATGAAGCAAACCTCCTAACTATTCACAGTAAATAAGTAAACAGACACTTTAACTTTTCTTTCATATGGAAGCTATTTAACTTAGAGAATCAAATCAACTTCAGATTAATGTATAAGAAAAAAACATCATTGACTCTCTTCTGCATTCCATACTAAGGCAAAAGAGCAGGTTTCTGCTTAGACTTCACCTACTTTGAATATTTTAGAGCGCACATTCATTTTCATTTGTCAAAATCTCAATCTATTTGTTATGTTGCAAGATATTTCGTTGGAGATTTAATTGGATTTTTTTTCCTTTGTCCTTTCTATGACCAAAAATTCACCTTGCTGTCTTTAGCAGGGTAAGCCACCTTAAATCATTCCCTTTGTAACTGTGTTGGCCTATGATCTCTGTGCGTGTGTGTGCTTGCCACACAGGGTGGAAGGAGAAATTATAGGGCTGAGGCGATCAGAATTGCCATCCTAGGTAGGTAGGCAGGTTATCCCATAGCCACGTTCACAGAAAAATGTGTGTAATGACCTCCTTTATGTTTCCAGAGGTCAGTTTCCAGTTCTATATGTAGAAAAACAATAGTTACCTGCAACCTTGGGGAAACACACCTTGGTAAAGGAAAGGGTATGATGGTTTTAGTTTGTAAATGGACACGTGAATTAATCCTGACACTCTTAAGGCAAGCTGACATTTTAGGGGATTGGCCGAAAAGAGAAACTCTAGCTGAGGAGTCACAAAGGGCCATAGGCTGAGATTGGCTTGGGAGAAAATCCATGCCGCTGTTCAGGGACCCGGATCCACTGCACATCAACATCATCCTGGAGATTATAAAGCAGCTAGAACCCAAGGCAGTCCCAGTCTTCTCTCCCTATGGTGTGGAGGTCAGAATTCCCACCTTCTATGCACCTGCTTGGACTATGGGAAGTAAAGATACTAGACTTCCTACTAATCTGGCAGGTGAGGATTTTGGCTGCTTTTATATGTTTTTTATTAAGCAAACATATTTTCAAATCAGTAAAGCAGTTCATAGCAGCTTTATTTTGGGTGACTTCACCCTTTTGCATTCTTTTGCAGCATATACTGGCATTAAAGCACTATGCCCTGGAGTTGGAATCAATTGCATCTTTAGAGTGAGTGGTCATGAACTGTTTGGTGGGTTCTTCTACAGAGTGTGAGCTTAATCAGAGGTGATTTAGGGAAATACGGTGAACAGTCAAGAGAATGAGCTCATCAGAACATTATGGATCAAGACACCCTGAATAGCAAAGTGGTCAGATGGGAAGAGGTGACAAATGCGGACAAAGCAGATGTTTCTACAACCGTAAATTTCTGTTTTATCTTTGGGGAACTACCTAAAAGAAGAACATTGAAAACAATTTTTCTGTTGTATATTAGTTTTTCAAAAGAACAACACAATTGAATTTTTTTGTGGAGAAAGAGTAGGGACACACCCTGTCAAATATCACCAGAGTCCCTGGTCTTAGGGCATAAGGACACCCTCGTGGGCCCAAGAAAAAGAAAGTCATCAGTGATGCGGGTACTGGGTGGGGCAAGTGGTTGCAAATGCTGGAGTGGAAGCAAAATAAGGAGCAGAAGCTGAGGGCATTTTCTTGGAAGCAAATTTTCATTTCAGTTGAAGATACCTTTGTCCCTTAGCTAATTTAGACTACTAAACTGTCTTTAGAGTGGCAAATAGCAGAACGAAATAGAGAAAGCTGACATAGCTTGTGTGGTTGTACAGTGGAAGTGATTAAAGTGCTCTGAGGGACAAGGCCACAACTACTATGGAAGGAAGTTTCAAAGAGCACAAACTGTATTTAGGAATATAGAACATTGACGAACCATGCTGGTTAAATTATTTAACCCTTACTAGAATACACTAAAATTAAAATGCATATATACATGCATATATATCTAACAATTCTACTATCGAAAATTATCCCAAAGAGGTAAAAGCACTATTATGTGAGAAGAGATGTAAAGGTAGAAAGAGATGGAGATACAGATTTTGATATTTTTAATCAATAGCCTAAATATAGAGATAGTATGAGAGCATGATTTGTAGTAGAAAAAAAATCCCTGGAAAATTGAGAAGATTTATTAGTGGGGGAATAGTTGAATATATTTTTGTATACCCACACTATATAATATTATGTAAAATTAAAAGAATCAGTTACAATTATATGCATTGTTCTAGACTTACTGTTAGGTTTTTTAAAAAGCAAATTTTAGGGTAATGAGCATAATAGGATCCTTTTGCATTAAGTCGAAGTCAAAAGTCTGTGTTTGTGCATGTGCACATTTGCGTGAGAATGGAGATGATATTGAAGGATACAATAGGCTGCTCTTATTATTAATAGCTCAGTGGAGTAGGATTGGAAGAGAGGGTGAGGTGGGATCTGTAAGATAAATAGATTATAAAGACTAGATTTGTCTAGAGATACTTGGTTATCAGAGTTTTAAAAATTCAGTCTCTTTAAAATGAAAACAAAATAAACAAAAAACACAAAACAAAACAAAAAATATCACAGAGGGATTGGCCTATAGTTTGGCCTATAGTTGCAAACTTTTTACTTTGTAAAAAGAGAAAAATTTAAAAAATACTGTCTACTCTTAGTATTATTTTATAAAAGAAAAGATATTTGATATGAAAAGGAAGGAAGGACATGAGCTAAACATGTTCTTTCTACAAAAGGACAGTTAGAGATGCATCATTGCCTACAATATTGCTCTTATTTTCTTCATTTCAATACAACCCAGTGAAAACCTGATCAAGGACCAAGTTTACGACCCACTTATTTAGTGGAGAGCACTGCACTCAGTGTCAGGAAATCCAGGCTCCAGCCACTCACTTCCTTGGCTTCAGACAACTTCACGCCTCTGGTTGGTCTCATCTGGAAGGCAAGTGAGTTCTGTCATGTAGTCTCTAAAGCCCCTTTGCCTTGCCACATCCTGTTATTCCTGATTCGCTTCTTACTGTCCACAATTCCTCTGTTCTTTGTTTTCATTCATTTATGCAAATACTTATTGTGCACCTGCCTCTGTGCATGTGTGTCTGTGTGTGTGTGTTTGTGTGTGTATCAGGCATTGTGATTGCCACAAGAAATGTTGGCATGAACGGGGCAGGTGAGGTCCTTCCTCTCACAAAGTTTGCGTTCTTTTGGGGAGACAACAATAAGAAGCTAATGAGTAAGTGGGGAAAGAATTATAGATTAGGGGAAGTGCTGTACAGAACATAAATATGCTGATGTGATGGAGGGTGAGTGTAGAGGACTAGGGAGAGGTAACCTGAGCTGAGTTTTCATGGAAAGACTTTCTGAGGATTTGAGTTGAAACCTAGGAATGAATAGGCATCAGCCACGTGGGGATCTGTGTCCGTGTAAAAAGCACACCAGACAGAAGTAACAGCAAGTACAAGTTTATGAGTTGGTGAAGGACATGATTCAGAAACAGAAAGGAGGCCAGCGAGGCTGAAGTATAATGAGCAAATAGGGGAGTGGAGTGAAGGAGTAGGTAGTACAAAAAGAGGATAGAGAAGTAGGCATCCGGATGTTGGAAGACCTGGGAAGCATTTTAATTTTCATATGCGTGCAATGAGAAGCCATTAAAGGTTCTAAGCAAGGCAAAAATATGATTTGATTTATGTTTTAAAATGACCACCGGCTGCTGTGTAGATGGTTGGGGTGCAGGAAGCAGGGAAAACAATTTGGAAGCTATTGCAGCAGTCTGGGAAAGAAAAGATGCTGTTTTGGAGTAGCACCCTGATGAGAAGAATGAAGTGAAGTGGAACAATTGGGAATATTTTGGAGGTAAACTAGACTAGAATTGCTGGATGAGATGCAGCAGATTAGAGGAAGGAAAGAACCAAGGGTCACTCTAGTTTTTGGGTTGGAGAACTAGGTAGAAGGCAACACCATTTACTGAGACAGAAAGGACCCAGAATGTAACAGGATTTTTTTTTCCTTTTTGGGAGTTTGTTTCAGCTGTGAAGAGTTCAGAGACTGATCAGCCATCCAGGTGCAGATGTCAACCAGGTGATTAAATATGACCCCCTGGGTCTCAGGGGAGAAGTCAGGGCCAGGGATAGATATTTTAAGACTCATCAGCATATGAGTGATGTTTAAAGTCATTTAAAGAGAAAAGAGGCTGTTAGGCTTCAACTCCAGGCAACTCAACACCTACGGTTGATTCCAGACCTATCAACAAAGTTAACGAAGAAACAGTGATCAGCAAGTTAGGAAGAAAAATAAGGGTGGCCTAGGATGTCTGTAATTTATTTTAAAATGCCTCGGTGTAGACACTGTGATAAGATGTGTAGTCATTAGTTGCCTTGCTCAGGAGTTCACAGAAAATAGTCGGCTTGACATTGGATCAGAAATGTCACACTTCATGACACCTTTATCTTATGTTGACATGAGAAGCTTTACTCATGTTGCGAGTGTCTCATTGGTAAAATTAGTAGCTTTTAAAATAGCATACGATATGTTTATAAATGAGTTTTCATTATTGAAATTAGTTTTACTTAGGATATGTGAGATGCTTCTCATATATAGGGTTGTAAGGAATACACAATTTTGTGCCTAGTACATAGAAGGTACTTAATAATTGTTGAGTTTTCATTCCCACGAAACCAAGATTTTTCTAAAATTTCTTATTTAAATTTAATGTTTAAAACCATTATATAATTCTTCTTTTGCTCTGATATCCCTACTATGTTATTCCCTCTCTCCTTAAGGCACTTTAAAAAACTTGTGCTCACAGCCTGGCACACAGGATTCTGAATTAATGGTGGATCTCTATTTATGAATCATCAGAACGTACAAAGGATTTTAAAATATATAGAATGTATTTCCTCCCAGGGGCTTATTATCGAACATTTAAATATTGAAAGACTGTTGAATATTGATTATGGGAGGAAAAAAATAGAATGAAGTAGAAGAGCAGAAAGAAAAAAGGAAAAATATGGTTTGTGAAAGAACGAAGAGAGGGCATAACTCACGTACATGAGAAATATGAAATATTTCTGTCAGTGGTCGTTTTTGCCACTGGGCCACAAAAATGGACCACATAGCTCACTAGAGATTACTAGCTGGGGTAAGGAAGATGGTTGCTGGTATTTAACCACACTAAAATATTGCCCCAATAGAGCTTTTTTTGAAATTGTAAGAGATCCAGTCACTCTGTGGTTTGTGATTTGAACAAACTGCCCCAGACTGAACTCTTAGGCAGCCCAAATATTGTAGCCTGATTTGTGATTTGGTCCAAACTGCTAGTGGTAAAAGATAAGCAAAGGACCCTGAATACCACAGAGTGGGCCCTTCAGATAACACTATTTTACTGGTGGAGAATATAAACACATTTTTGCCCAAATTTCCATTTGATCAAGGAAAAATTGCTGAGGAAACAGAGCTAATCCACAGAGAATTGTGAAATTGACGAGAGGTTCATATTACCCATGATTTGCCTTTGAGCCAAAATAAATGCAGTATTTAGACGTTCTTTCCCATAGGTATCTAAGGGTAAAGGGGAATTTTCATTGTGATACAAATGCTTCATGTAGGAAAAGGATATCATGATTCTGATAAGAGAAAACATGTTCTCAATCTGGGTTCTTTAGAGTACTTACATGAGATAAGTGTACTAATGAATTGAGGTTGGTTGGTTGTTTTTTTTTCATGTAAAACAACTTTTCACCCTAAACCAACTGTCTGCATGTTTTCTTATTAAGTGCAGTAAAAAGGTAATTTAGCTGGACTCACTGCCCAAGTCTTTCTGTTGGATCTATTAGCAAGAATACCTATGCAATACCTTGTTTAAAATATCACGTTAAAATTTCTGGCCATTAAAGTAAAGAAATCTGCCACCTCTTAGTGATCTAAGGCTGTGGTCCCCAACCCCGGGGCTGCAGATGGGTACTGGTCCTTGGCATGTTAGAGACCTGGCTGCAGGGCTAAGCCTCCACCCCCCCAACCCAGCCAGGTCCATGGTAAAATTGTCTTTCATGAAACTTAGGGAAAGCAAGGAGGGGAAAGGGGGTGAACAGCAGGAGGTGAGCAGGCGAGCGAGGGAAGCTTCATCTGCATTTATAGCCGCTCCCCATTGCTAGCATCACCACCTGGACACCGCCTCCCCCCAACCCCATGGAAAAATTGTCTTCCATGAAACCAGTCCCTGGTGCCAGAAAGGTTGGGGACTACTGGTCTAAGGGTATATGTATATAAAGTCACAGGTTCATTTGTAAAGGTAAAAGCAGTTTTATTTGTTGACATTGGACAAACTTTATGGGTTCAGATTAACACTCATTGACAAACTGAAAGGCAACTAAAAAGCCAATGCTCTTATAGAATGTAGATCCCCAGGAAGAATGCTTAGTGTAAATACCTATAGACTATTTTAAGATTCATAGAACATTATAATTCCCACACATACATGCTTTATAACACAATCACTTTTTAAACATTATATTTAGTTCCTATAATATCCTTACTGGATGGAGTTAATGGGATAGTCACGTTCCTGTGCAGGAAATGCAGCCCGAGTGCCGTTCTATGTTCATGTGGAATCTTCTTCAAAAGTCTTTCCCTGGTCCCTTGGGGAAGCAGTTCAATGTGGTGGTCAGGAATGCAGGCCCCGAGGCACACTGTTTGCCTTCCTATCCCCTTCCTGTCTTCCCAATCACACTGTTCTTCCTTCCCATCTGCTCGCTGTGTGACATTGGTCAAGCTACTCAATCTCTCTGTGCCTCAGGTCTTCTTGTCTATAAAATAGAAGTGACAATGATATCAAGCTCTTAGAGCTGTCTGGGGATTAAATGAGATCATCCCCGTAGGAATTTCAATGTTATGGATGCCTTGGTTTGTTTCCAGCTAAGGTCCACAAGCAAGAGACTATACCTAGAATCCCAAGAAAGACAGAATCACTATGAAGGAAGAAGCAGTTTGGGTTGTTGATCTGTTCTCAACTCCTTGATCTTGAAAGTTGTGAGAGATGACTTTGTTCTTCTCTAGCATGTGGCAAAGTTCAGATATGTTTCTGATTTCAACCATTCTGGGCCTGATAGGAGCTCAACTTTGGGGAAAAATGGCCTCGTATTGTGAGATAAAGAACTATGATGCAGGAGCTGGCTGAACAGTGATGTCAAGTGGCCATAACAAAGGCAATGGTAGCCAAAGAATAATCAGAGTCCGCATTTCTTGCTGATTTAACTAAAAGTTCTATACACATTTATTAGTACACCACTGTTAATTCAAGGTCACAGTCTTTCTGTCCACATAGTAACTATTAAATCACAAGATCTGTAGCCTGTTATTTCAAAATACCAATATATTCACTGAACAAATTAGAATAAACCAGAAATTGCAGTGTCTTCCAGTTTCTTGTCAATGAAATTAAATTGAAAACATTGGTATTTGCTAATCTCATTCAAAGCACACTAAAACATCTGGATATATAGAAAACGGAATAGGAGTTGGATTAATTCTTTGTCTAAATATGGACCCAGCTAAGTTGTGGGGACAAGATGATTTACTTTTCTTTGGAATAATAAAATGAAAAATTTTGAGACATTATTTTCATAGATTGTTAATCCACAGAGAGTATAGGCATTCATATAATCATATCAACAGTATATGCATTTAGATAGCATCCTGTGTCTAAAATACTTTCCAATTGGTTAGTTATAATTTTTTTGAAATGTTAATATCATAGTTAGCATACTTTTTTTTTTTTTTTTGAGACTGAGTCTTGCTCTGTTGCCCAGGATGGTCTCAAACTCCCGGCCTCAAGCGATCCTCCTGCCTCAGCCTCCTGAGTAACTGGGATTATAGGCACAAGCCAGCATGCCCAGCTCTACATACATATTTTTAAAAGCACTTGTTGACTTTTAAAAGTTATGGAACAGCTACAATATTTGAAAAAATCCTCTTTCAACTGGGTTGAGGAAAATTTGTTTCAAAGTTCAGTTGGAAGTGTATATAAGTGAGAATACCAAAAATTTTTAGAAAAGATTTGCCATCTAAATATCTAAATGCATTACAGAAGTATAGTAGTTAATAAAGATGGCATTGGCATAGAAATAGACAGATGATTAATAAAACAAAATAGAGAAACAAAGAAATAGACCTATGCATATTCAAGAATTTAACTATAATAAAAGTTGCATTTCAGATCAGTGAGATATGGAAGTGTTATTAAATAGACGACACTGGGAAAACTGGATATCCATTAAAAAGAATGAAATGTTAGACCCCTTACTTCATGCCTTGCCTAAATACATTCAAGATGAATTAAAGAGCTAAACAATTTTTAATTGAATAAATGTGTCAGAAGAAATATAGAAAAATGATATTATAACCTATAGGGATGATAAAGATTTTCTAGGCAAGAGACAAAATTCAGAAGCCAAAAAGGAAAATATTGGCACTTATGGCTAAATATAAATCTCTTTAATTAAAGACATCATAAATAAAAAGTTATACAATAAGCAGCAACCAGGAAAAACATATTTGCCAAAAATATAACTAAAAATAATTACTATCCAGAGTGTATAAAGAATTCCTATAAGATCAATAATTTATAGAAAGTTTGGCAAAAGATAGAAAAAGAAAACAAATGGCCAAAAAATGTATGAACAAAATGGATTGTCAGACTTACTTGTCATCAGAGATATGTATATGAAAATATCTATTCAATAAGAATAAATTTAACAATTAGTGAAAATTTGTATAAAGATATAGTGGATAGATGAAAAAAATTGCTCTCATGCACTCTTTGTGGAACTATAAATTAATAAACCCTTTTTGCAGGGCAATTGGGAAGTATTTTTTAAAATCAAAATAACATATCATTTGGTCAGGAATTTCACTTTTAGGAATCTATCCTAAAAGATAATACTTAAGACACGTACACAAACGTCTTTCTCTAAAGACATCATTTTTTGTTGAAACTTTTTTTGTAATGTTAAAAATTTGAAAAACGCCTCTATTAAGATAAGATTAGCTATAATTGATAGAAAAACTCAAAATAACAGTAGCTTATAAACATGATAGAAGCTCATTTCTCCTTCATGTAAATGGCTGGTATGAAAACTCCACGATTATCAGAGATCTGTCTATCCTTTTGCTCTGCCATCATCAATATGTGGCTTTTAACTGTGGTCCAGTGTAACTTCTCCAGCTTCAGTCATCTGATCCACATTTGAGTTAGCAGGCAGGAAAAAAGGGGAAGAGAAGAGCATGCCCCCTCACTTTGGGAACGTTTATAGGATTGTTCCTCACATCACTTCACTTACGTGCCATTGGCCTGAACTTATCCACCATCATGTGGCCACACCTAGAGTCAAGGAAAACTATAGGATTTAATTAGTATTCTTGGAGTCTATGTGTCCAAATAACATTGGAAGATCTATTCCTGAGTAAGTGAGGAAAACTGATTTTGTGGGGCAACTTGTAGACTTTCTCACTGTCTAGCCATTTGCCCACTCCAAATATTCACCCATGTCCTTCTTCTGACACAGAGAACACAAATCATACTTTTTCCAAGAGAGATGGTCCCAAAGTCCCACACAGTGATAGGTTAAGTCTTGTGGTATGGAAATTGCTAAAATAAAAAGCAAGCTATGCACCCCCAAACATATCCTATATATGTACAGCTGGAACAGGATAAACACGGTAAGGGCAAAGTTGCCGGTCCTTAGCAATGATAAAATCCTCTTGCTGTGGCTTCTGTTACTGTTACCTCTTGCTATAACTATTGAGTTTGGTTCTCACTAATAACTGCTTCAGTGTTGGGGTTAAAATAATTGGGCTTCTCAAATCTTCAAGGAATCACACCAATACACTCTTAGTCAACCTGGATTACAGAACTAGGCAGAGAGCATCCCATGAATGGAATTATATTTTCCTGCAGATTGGCTGGCTTTATACTGTGTACATGAACATTCCTGTAAAACTTTGTTTAAAAGTAAAAGAAGCAATCAACACACTCCAGTTTTCTTTATTGTCTCTACCATTTCTCCTAAAGTTACAGACATGATCAATACATACTCTTCCTTCCAAGGCACCACAGGAGACAATTGTATTAATTTTTATCATCAAACAACAAAGTTCATCATCTTTCAAGAATGCAGCATGTGAGTCCTCCCCACCCTCCACTTGATTGCTAAGCCAGTGATAAAATAATATATGGCTTCTGTCACGTGCAGCCCTCAATTTCCAGTCCAAAATTCCTTTGCACTCAGTGTTTACTTACAAATAACAGGAACTACTCTACCTAGTTTAAGCTGAAAAGGATTTAGTACAGGGAATTAAGTGCTTTAAAATCATTGGAAAGGCTAGAAAAGCAATCTTTATGCTGACTGTCTAGAAATGAGACTATTCTGGTTGAAGATAGACATGAAATGAAAGGTATTCTAAGCTAGACACCATGCAAAGGCTCAGTAATTGCTGTTTCATAAAAACCAATGCTGCTGCAACCAAGCTCACTAGCAGAAACAGCTAAAGTACCAGACTGTACTCTCAGTATATGACTGTGTCTGCTCATTGAAAGCTAAGCCTATTTGGAACCTGAGCTGTAGGGGAGTCTAAAAAAAGCAGTCTGTAATTTCTCAGCGTCTGACATTCAGTAAAGCATTTCCAAGGTCCTTGAAATGAACTGAAGTAAGTCAATGTGTAATGTCTGTCACAGGACCTAAAAGTCCATCTTTGGTAAAAAAGATAAATGAATTATGGAACATTCATGCTAAGAAATATTAAAATGTCATTAAAAAGAGTACATGCAATGAAATAGACAAACTTATAGTCAATACATTAAGGTTAAAAATAAAATCAAGGCTGGGCATGTTGGCTCATACTTGTAGTACTAGCACTTTGGGAGGTCAAGGCAGAAGGACTGCTTGAGGCCAAGAGTTCCAGGCCAGGCTGAGCAACAGTGAGACCCTGTCTCTACAAAAACTACAAAACTTAGCTGGGTATGGTTGTATGCCTGTAGTCCCAGTTACTTTGGAGGCTGAGACAGGAGAATCACCTGAGCCCGGGAGTTTGAGGCTGCAATGATCTATGATGTCACCACTGCACTCTAGTCCAGACAGAGTGAGACCTTGTCTTAAACAATCAAACAAAAATAGCATCAATTAATTGTCAGGAAAAGACGAGACAGCTGGAAACTGCAGGACAGTATTTTGTAGAACAAGCACCTATTAAGAAACTTGCCATTGAGGCCCCTTGAGTCTTTGCTGAGTACTAGGTTATACATATGTAGGGTAAAACTCCAGGCAAAGTACCATAAGGTGAACAACTCTCAGATCTTTCACAATGTAGGGAGACGTTTGAGCTCTGACTGTCCACTGTAGAGATTCTTCAGTCATTTCTGGGGCATTCAGTAGAGACCCCAGAAGGGTCATATCTTGGTAAAGAGACTGAAGTATGCCTGAAATTAAAACTACTGTAGACATGCCATAGAAATGTCTAAAATAGGAATTAAGAGGATCAAACTAATCTTCAAGTAAGTTATCTGCCTATCAGAATAAAGCAAAAGGCTCTTTAAAGTAAGACATCAAATACTCACGGAAGACAGAATACTCGCAGTGTAACTTCGCAGTGTCTAGCATACAATACAAAATTACAAAATTACTATACATGCAAAGAAGCAAGAAATTATAGCACATTAACCAGAAGAGAAATCAGTCAATAGAGATAGACCACGAAATGCCAGAGAGGGTAGACTGGCAGAGAAGGACATTAAAACATCTATAATAAATATGCTCAATATGCTTGGAGATTTAAAAAGAAAACAGGAAATGATAAGGATAGAAATGGAAAATATAGAACAGAGCTAAGTGAAATGTCAAGAGATGAAAGGCGGAGCATGGGAAATGAAAAATTCACAGGATGGGATAAAGAGTAAATTAGACTCTGTAGACATAACAATAGAATTAGTCATAATGGAAGCACAGAAGGAAAAAAAGACTGAGTACCAATGGACAGAGCTTTAGTGACCTGTGGGACAATATTAAGCAGTCTAATACACCTGTATTTGGAGTTCTAGAGGGAGAAGCAATAAGTAAATTTAGCAAACCATAGGATATAAGGTTAAAACATAACCTCAATTGCATTTTTCTATACTAGCAACAAACAATTAGTTGTTCAAATATTATTTACATAGCATCAAAAATATAAAATGCTTCACATATATTTAGGAAAAGATGTACAAGTCTTGAACATTGAAAATTATAAAAATTGCTGGAAGAAATTTGAGAAGCCCTAAATAAATGGAGGGATATGTCATATTTGTGAATTGGAAGATTTAATATTGTTAAGATGTCATTTCTCCCACAATTGGTCTATGGATTCAACTCCATTTATATGAAACTATAGAAAAGATGAATTTTATTTAAAATAAGGAAAGCAGATTAATGGTTACCAGGAGCTGGTAGGATGATTAACTGCTAAGGCCACAGGATCTTGTGTTTACATTGGTGTGTGTATCTGTCAAAACTTATAGAGCTGAACATTTAAAATAGGTGCATTTTCTTATATGTAAGTTACACTTCAATAAAGATGACTTAAAAGTAAATCACTTACATTTTGTTACTCTAGCAAAAATTATAAACATTGGTTTTTGTTAAATAATTTATTTATGATAGCAATTAAAACTAGAAAGTGTCTAGGACTAAATCTGCCAAAAGTGTGCAACACCTCTCTCTGGGGATGTGTATGTGTGTTTTCTTCCAGTCTATCAATCTATGCTTGATTCTATTTTCCATTATTAGCATTCTGGTTTTTTTGTTTTTTTTTTTTTTAAGTCCACTGTAGTGTAAAGAGCTTTTATTTTTTGTAATGGATTTATTTTTCCCTTCAGTTGCTTTTCATGATTTACAAGTTTCCTTTTCAAATATTCTTACTGTCTCATATTATTCTTTGGGGTTCTATTTTTTTATTCGAGTTACTGTGTTACTTTAATGTCTTTGAAATTATGGGGAACAATGTATCTGAACTATATATCGCTCTTTAGGTAAATCTTCCTATATTGCAGATCTTTTATTTGCTTTTCGCTTATGTACACTTCAAGCATTAATGTTCAGTATTTATGATAAGGTTCTGTATTTGCTTTGTTTCGTTCTGGAATATTACTCATTTTTTAAATGAAACCGGTTTTTAAACAATTAGGGTGGGTGATATAAAGAGAATAAGCTTGGGTCATTATTGTTTTGTTTCTGCTTTATTGTTTTGGAACCACTTCACCAAATGTTTTGAGTTTTTTGCCCTGATAGTTAATTTTTTTCCTTTAACTATTTCTTTTTGATGTTTAAGAGATTTAAATAGCATACAACAAAGCCCTTAAATCACAGGATTTTGATGCTAAGGCATAGCAATTACTTTCCCACTTCCATAATTTATCCCACTTTTTCTCAGAAGTTTCCCTTGTTTAGGGTTATAATTCATAGAAAATGAAGATGAGGAGTAAATATAATTTCTCTGTAGCTCTACATTCTCCACTATTATGCTGTGTCCAACTGAATTTATGTAATGATACTCCTTACTTCTGCCATGATCTAGTCATACCTCAAAATCTAGTCACTTTACTCAGATGTTTGGATAGGACTAACACTTTTAGGGAGATTGGCTTCCTTCTCAAATTCTGAAAAAATTACATGCCAGCTCTCAGTTTTGTACAGTTTGGTCCAACTTCAATGTAGTTGGCCAGAGTATTTGATATATTTTAGCATGTAGCTATTTTCTCATTCATTAATGACAATATAAATTTTTCTTCCACTTTTCATTCATTTTTGTGTGGTAAGTTCTGAACAGGAGAATTGGAATAAAAATGTCTCTGAAATATTTTATATGCCAATTTAAAAATTAACTAACTTCATAAAAAGTGAAAAAAAAAGTACACCAGAAATGAATTTACACATTAAATATACAGGTCAGGTCCCTCATAACTCCTCTTGGGTATATCCACTCTAGCTTATATTGCTTAGATGTAAAGTGCTTATTTATACTTGCTCTAATCAAAAGTTTCCACAAACAGAAAATCCCTTAACAATGGGCAAGAACAACAACTCAGTCATCTCTTGAAAGCAGTTCTGGCAGAGACCTAATTGTTCGTATTAGTTGAAGGTGAAACCAAGCGGAGAATAAATGTTAAAGAAAAAACTTCAGTTTTTGTTGGAATAACAAACACAACAGTGACACACCTCTCCTGTGTCACTTTCGTTTCATCTTATATTGTTAGCATGAGTGTGAACCTTAAGAAAAATTTTCAGTATCTGCCAAAATAAGTGAATATGCCCTTGAAATGATGATGTAGCTCATTTATTTGAGAAGCTGACCAAATAATCAGATTTCATTATTTTCAAAATCTAGACAATTTATATGAACCCAATGTAACTCATCTTTATGAAGAATGATCTCTCCATTTCCAGCATCTGCTTTCCCTCCCTCCTGGGTCCCCTATTTGCTTTGTAAGCACTCAGGGACGCAAAACGAAAGAGCAGACAGCATCTGAAATATTTATTGGGGGAAGAAAGAGAGTTCTGGAGGACCTCAAATTGGCTATTTAATATTTGGACCAGAAATTAGGCACATCACTTTTGCTCATATATCATTGGCCAGAACTGGTCACATGGTACCATCCAACCATAAGAGGGCAAGAGTTCAATCATACAATTCCCCAGAACTAGGAGAACAAGCCTCAGTGACTGCCATGGAGTGAATGCCCCCCTAAAAAATTAAGAGGCAATTATCCAAATATTAGATGTTTAGCAAAAACAATGTTTTCTAAACTTCTTGAAGAGACTAATTGTTACCACACTGAGCCAATATTATAACTGTTAACATAAGACAGTCAGATGAGTAGGTAAAATGGGAGGCTTCTTTACTATGAGAACATTTCAAGGACTTAACAATCACTTTTGATTATATGATGTAGTTTATGTAAAAATTATTCATTTGGCGGAGACAAAGATTGGGGCTCTTGATTCCCCTGATATTTTTTCTTTCATTTTAAATCCTTTGTTCAATGGGACATACTCTTTGCAAGAGGAGCTGATGTCCTTAGGATTTTACTCAATCATCATCTTTATATTCTAATAATCTTGGTCTGTAGGCTTATAAAGTTGGTGACAAGCATTCTGGAAAGGTTTTTCCACATTGAAAATAATAAAAAGTTATGTTTATTTTTAAAGTTTCTATAGGTTTTGATTTTTGACCGATTTCTGCTTCACAAATGTCTTTCATAAGTAAAACATCTTCTGGAGAGTTTCTAAGATATCACAACATTACTTAGATTTTTGGTTTTTTTTAATGTTTGCTATATCATACTATTTTCAAAAATCACCTCACTTATTTGAAGTTTCTGTTGATAAAAGTTTTATGCAAATTGGCATAGGTATAGTGACTTCGATCCCCAGAAGCATCTTTTCATTCTCTGGGTATTGATTTGCTGCTTTTTCATTTCATTCTTCAGAGTAATGCAAGCAGCTGTCTGTGTTACTGTTCACTACTGATGGTCAATGAAGTTTCACTCATATTGAGATTCTCAACCTTTTTCCAAGTTAATATATTCAATTATAAAACAAAAAAATTATTTTAAAAATTAGGACAAAAACTCTCAAAAGCCAAAAAAGAATTTCCGATTCTTTAAAATAATTTCTCCTGTTTCTTTAGGAAATCTCCAAGTTGTAATATTGATGATATTTATGTAGACCCTAACAAAGAACTAATGTTTTTAAGGTATGGAAAATGTTAGAACAAGGCTTTTGAGGCTGCTCTTTCAAAATTCCTGCACTCTCTTCTCCAAATAGGGAGAAGTTTGAGTGTTTGAAGGTTTCTAGCTTATTTATTATCGGTTAATGATTAGACAGGATATCACCACCACAACAACAAACCTCTTTTGACATTGTCTGAATTATAGCTATGTAATAGCTTTTATATTTCAGAATAAGATTCCTTTCAGAATCAATAATTACTGGACTACTGGTATTTGCTATATAACATAGTGAACGTTTAGTAAAATTTCTTGTTCTTCTAGTTATTGTCTTACCATTTACATTAAATTTCTGAAAATTTTAGCCCTGAGACAATAAAAGAGCATCTTTTTAAAAATTTTGTTTTAAAAACAATGAAAATACAAAATTAAAAAATTTGAATGAGAAGACTTCTAAAGTCAATCTAGCTCTGAAAGTCTATGACCATCCTAGGTCACATGTACACATCAAACCAATTTTCATTTACTTAGCTGTCTTGAGGACTGTTTCAAAATAAAGATGAACCAAACGTCTTTACGTCAGTTCCTACAAGTCAAGTCATCCTCTGGAGTGCCTTTGAAAGTCTTCTGAAAATATTTGCTCTCTACACATCTGATAAAGAGCTGATAACCAGAATCTATCTAGAACTCAAAAAAATCAACAAGAAAAAATCAAACAACCCCATCAACAAATGGGCAAGGGAAATGAACAGAAACTTTTCAAAAGAAGACAGAATAATGGCCAGCAAACATATAAAAAAATG
>CAUYRB010112683.1:0-10797 GCA_963574695.1 Propithecus perrieri
CCGCCGGCCCCTCGCGGCGCTCCCCCCGGGGGCCCCCCCCCCCCCCACCCCCACCCCCCCCCCCCCCCCCCCCCCGCCGCGGGCGCGCCCCCCCCCCCCCCCGCCCCCCCCCCCCCCCCCCCCCCCCCCGCCCGCCCCCCCCCCCCGCGCCCCCCCCCCCCGCCGCCCGCCCCGCCGCCCCCCGCCCCGCGGGGGCCGCCGGGGCGGCCCGCCGGGGGCCGGGGCTGGCGGTGCGGGGGGGGGCGGGAAAAGGAAAAGGAAGGAAAAAAAGAAAGAGAAAGAAAAGAAACAGCCATAAAATCTGAAGAGCTTTCAAGCAAAGGCAAAAATCGTAAGGGACTTAGATAAAGGCAAAAGGAAGGAGCCAAGATGCAAGCTGAGTCAAACCACAGATCCCAGAAAGGCTCAGAAGTTGAAGATACTGATATTATCTCTGAAGGCAGATATATAGGTATAACTGAAAACAGAAGGAAGTAAGTTTAAATATAAAAGTTAGACTTTTGGATTCATTCTACAATCTCACAGTCTCTTCACTTTCTTCCAGATCCGTGAAAAATCTAGAGGTTCACTCTTTGAATTGGTTGAAACAGAGGGACACAGAACACTTAGATATAGCTGAGGTGATGTATTTAAATGAAAGATTAAGTGAAAATCTAAACACTATATAAGTGACTCCCCATCCTCCCTTCCCCAGTAGGCTCCCTAAATACTGGCACTCAAGCTTATTTATACCCTCTAGTCAAGAAACTGAAAGATCCCTCCGGGAAAACTGACCAACTTGAGTGGAGTGTGGGAAACCAGAGTGGTGGGGCATATAGCTGGTGAGAGGTGGATGACAGGCACCCAATAAAAATGGCCAGGTCCCCCAATCTTGCACCCTAGTAAAGCCCACAACTTTGTAAGCTGTTCACATACACAGAACTTGCAGTCAGCAATAGTGCCCAAAAGTCTCAGAGAAAATGATTGCTAATCCTAGATTCTATACCCAGTCAAAAGTATTGATCAACTATAAAGGTAGAAAAGAAGGTAATTCAGACATTCAATCTCCAAAGTATTACTTCCCATGTACTTTTGGGAAACTACTGGTAGATGGGCACCACCTAAAATAGTAAATAAGATCAAAAAAAGGAGAAATGAGCTTTTGGAAATGAGGGATCCAACATGGATAGAAAAGCAAAGGGAATTCCCAAGATGGATACCGTGAAACAGGACTAGAGAACAACTAGTCCAAATTGGAAAAGAAGAATGAAGGGTTCCAACAGCGATACTAATTAACGAAAGGGGAAAAAAAAAGAAACTAATATATTACACAATGTCCTTGAAAGGAGGAAGGGGAGATTTATACTTCTGGTAGATAGTCTACGGATAAATTACCAATAGGTACATAGATCAGGAATTAGCAAACTTTTTCTGTAAAGAGCAAGATGGTAAATATCTCAGGCTAAGTATTTTTGACTTTGCAAGCCATGTGTCTCTGTCACAATTATTTAACTTTGCTTTAGTGTGAAAGCAGCTGTAAAACAATCCATCAGAGAATGAGCATGGCTGTGTTAAAATAAAACTTTATTTACAAAAACAGGTGGCAAACTATATTTGCCCTGTAGAGTGATAGCTGACCAACCTCTGACATAGATAATTAAGTGAAAAAGAGATAACCATTAACACCCAGGAAAACAAAAAGATGTACAAGAAATGGAATGTATTCCTAATATACCATATGGTTCAGTTACAAATAATATTTATAAAATTAGAATAGTATAAATATTGTTTTTATCAAAACTCATATATTGACAAAATAAGGAAAGGGAGAGGGGAGGGGAGAAGAGTGTGTGCAAGAGTGTCAATGTCAGCTGGGCACAGTGGGGCATGCCTCTAGTCCCACCTACTTAGGAGGCTTAGGCAAGAGGATGGCTTAAGCCCAGGAATTGAAGACCACCTTGGGCAACATAACAAGACTCCATCTCAAAAAAGAAAAAAAACAGTGTCATCAATGTCCAAGTGTTTGGGGCAGGGGGAAGGAAGAGATCTAAACCCTCAATAGAAAGGGAGAATTTCAATGTTAGACCGTCAAGACGAAAAAAAGAAGAAAAAGGGAAGTCCATAGATTAATCCTGAATAACTGAAATAACTAAAAACTCAAGAATAATAATGTTAATTGCTTCAAAATTTTAAAACAGGTAAATTAGAAGAAACAGTAAAAAGAATTAAAAGGGGGTTGCCTCTGAGGAGCAAATCTATTAGCTGAGGCTCAGGATTGCAGGTTTTCATTTTAAATCTTGGTCATCTGCTTGACTTCTTAAAACCATATAAATGTATATGGCAGATACTGCTAACTGCCTACCCAATATCCACTTCCACTTTTTCTTTTTGAGACAGAGTCTCACTCTGTCACCCTGGCTAGATAGAGCGCAGTGGCGTCATCACAGCCCATTGCAACCTCAAACTCCTGGGCTCGAGCAATCCTCTTGGCTCAGCCTCACAAGCAGCTGGGACTACAGGTGCAATGCCACCACACCAGGCTAGTTTTTAAAATTTTTTTATAGAGACAGGGTCTCAATATGTTGCCCAGGCTGGTCTCAAACTCCTGGCCTCAAGTGATCCTCCCACCTCAGCCACCCAAAGTGCTTGGATTACAGGTGTGAGCCACCTCGCCAAGTATTTTCTACTTCTAATTATCTAATATCTATTACCCCTTTCTTCTTGCTAACAAAAGCCTTGTTTTGTTCAGAGTGGCTTGTTCCCAAATCAAAGATATTTGTTTCTCTTAACATGGCCAATGATATGTCAGTTAAAGTTTCCAGAAAAGAATCTACTTACTCACCCAGGTGCCACCTGTTCTTACTTCCTCCCTTCCTTCCTCTTCCTGCCTGTCTCAAGGTACAACACCCACTGGGACCATAAGGATAAAAGCTAAATACTAAAGACGGCAGAGCAGAGAACTACAGGGAACCTTGAGTCTTTCAGGACATTATTGAACAGATACACCAATACTGAACTATCTAGCTCCAGACTCCTTGCTATTGAAAAAAATCAACCCTACCAGTAGTTAGATTTTTCTGTTGTTGCAGCTGAATGCATTCCTACCTTATATAATTGTTTTGTTAACAATAAAGGTCACTGTCAATTTTCAAAGAGAAAAAAATGAAAGAAACTTTATTTCTCCAAGCTTATCTACTCACCTGTCTATTAAAGCTAAAAAGGAAAGTTTGAAAAGAAAAAAAAAAAAAAAAAAAAACTCCAGATGCACATGAAAAAAAAGTACATATAACGACATGAAAGGTGGTACCTCAACAATGACTACAATCTCAACCAAATGTTTACTTTATAGCCTCTCACATCTTTCAGGAAAAACTAATAAGTTCCCTTTAATTTTCTTTGCCCCCATCCCATCTTACTTGCCACTGGTTCATCCACTGGTTCATCTCTCTTGAAGCCTCACTAATTCAACAACTGCTTCGGACTTATCTTCTAACAGACTATGCCTTACATTATCGAAATCATAGAGAACTGAAGTAACCTGAAGCTTTTAATTGCACAGGAAAAGAAGGTATCTACCTTAAGTCCCCTGTGCCTCCACCTACTAATTAGTGCCATAAATTTGTTTAATTCAATGTTTAAAAAATTATAAACTCTCCAAGAGTCTTATATAGAAAAACACAAATTTAAATTACTTTGATTAAAGCAAACTGAGAGACTGGGAATGAGAAGGGTTAACTCAATCCAAAATATAACCACAGATCACCATTTTAATAGGTGCTAGCTAATATTACTTAATTTTAACATCAGTGTACTGTGCATATATTTCCACTTGTACTAAAAAAAGGATACTTCCATGCATAAGCCCCTGCTTTCATCCCACATGTTCTCTATTAACCCCAAATCAAAATTTAGGACACTGTATTAAAACACAGCCTATTCCCACTGTAAGAAAAAAGAAGGGTTTTTTTGGGATTTGTTTTGAGACAAGGTCTCACTCTGCTGCCCAGGATAGAGTGCAGTAGTATCATCATAGTTCACTGCTACCTCAAACTACTGGGCTCAAGCAATCCTCCTGCTTCAGACTCCTAAGTAGCTGAGATTACAGGCATGTGCCACCATACCCAGCTAATTTTTCTATTTTTTGTAGAGGTCGTATCTCCCTATGTTGCTCAGGTTGGTCTCAAATTCCTGGGCTCAGGTGACCCTCCTGCCTCAGCTTCCGAAGTAGCCAGGATTACAGGTGCAAGCCACTGCACCCAGCTGCAAGAAAATTCTTAGAATGTGTAAATGGGAGTAAAAAGTGGTCAGAGAAAACTGAATACTTACAGTACTTCTCCAAAGTTAACCTCCTGGATATGTCTGTACTGATATTTAGTTTGTTTTATTCCACATTCTCTATAAAGCCATAAGAATTAACAAACCTAAAGAAATACCAAGTAAAAATTTAAATAAAATAACTCACCTTTTATTTACAGGTTTTTCATCTTTTTCATAAGGCTTTACAAACCACTTGCCAATACGTACAAAGTTCCGGTTCATTAAACACCGCTCTAACAGATTGTGAACTGCTTTGAAAAGCAGAGTACGGCATTCATAGGAAAGTCCATTCTCCCACACTCCATCTTCCTCTTCTAAATGAGAAATAAAGGAAACAAAAAGTAGTGGCACTATATCTATTTAGAGCCAAGGAAAAAAATGTTACAGTTTAAACTCTACATTCACAAACCCTATTTCACGCCAGAATATTAAGCGATAATCATTTCAGTATATCTCTAAACACTAAAACATCAGGTTTCGAAGTGACTCCACAAGGAATAAAAGATCTGACTGCCATGCATTCTATTAAATTATCTGAAAATTATTTTTCCACCTAATAAAAGGGCAATGATATCATGAACACACTGACTTGGTTTCTGTATCAATGAAAAGAACACTTGTTTATATAACCTGAAAAATATTAAATACACTCTACGTCTATGATGCTAATTTCTAAGGGGGCTCACTTGTTGCTTTATCCTAATTCCTCCAGTTATTCAACCTGCCAAAAAATATTAGCCAGTTAATAAACTCAAAACATTTCCTGTCCATCAGCATTTTAATGCACGACTCCACTTTATAGTTTTATAACTTAGTTTACAACTAACAGATGAATAAAAAGGAAGCTACTGGCACAGAGTCTAACAAGCAGTGCCACTTTAGGTCTCATTTCAAATAAATGATTCTCATGATTACTATTCAGTACAGAATCCTCTACTCGGGGGAGAAATTTAAAAATTTAAAGCCTTAAATTTTAAATGGCACTTCTGTCATATAAAGTTCACAGCTACCTTCACTAAATGTATAGCCTCAATTTTGCCAGCAAATCTATTTATTGTTTGTGTTTTTGGAGACAGTGTCTCACTCTGTCACCCTGGCTAGAGTGCAGTGGTGTCATCATAGCTCACTGCAACCTCCAACTCCTGGTCTCAAGCGATCCTCCTGCCTCAACCTCCCAAACAGCTGGGACTACAAGTTCACACCACCACGCCGGCTAATTTTTCTATTTTTAGTAGAGATGGGGTCTCACTCTTGCTCAGGCTAGTCTCCAACTCCCGAGCTCAAGCAATCCTCCTGCCTCGACCTTCCAGAGTAACATAATTTCATTTTTCATTGCTGAGGAAGTAAGTCCTAATAATGCTCAATGAAAAGTCTGAAGGTTTTGTTTTGGTGGGTTCACTTAGAAACAAGAAGCCTACTGAGCTAAGCTTCTAATATCTTGATGTGGTAATAACCAAAGTACTTCCTGGCCAGGCACGGTAGCTCAAATCCCAGCACTTTGGGAGGCTGAGGCAGAAGGACTGCCTGAGTCCAGAGTCCAGGAGTTTGAAACCAGCCTGACCAACACAGTGAGACCCTGTCTTTAGAAAAAATGGAAAAGATAGCCAGGCATTGTGGCATGTGCCTGTAGTCCCAGCTACTCCAGAGGCTGAGGCAGGAGGATTGCTCCAGCCAGAGTTCAAGGCTGCAGTGAGCTAACCTGGGCAACAGAGGGAGACCCTGTCTCTAAAAAAGTTCAACCAACCCACCCAAGACAGTAACATGCACCTCTTACACTAATTAAAACGAGTCCTTGGATCTCAACACCAGCATTATTTTATAACAGCAAGGGGAGGAAGAAAGGAATACGTGGCAAATCTTTACCTAGCTCTTTTGAATTTCATCAACAATAGTCTAATGGACGAAGTCCGCTTAATGCATTTAAATATTTTCCTCTTCTTGTATCTGTATGCCCAAAGAGTTTCAATTCTTCATTTTTAGTACTTTTCTGTTACTGTTAGCATTAGAACTCTTAATCATCAATGTTACTTGAAAATTTTTATAAAGTGTTTATTTGAAAAAAAACACAAAGTTCAAATGCTAAATTTGATAGCCACATTTTTTGAGGATATAGATTATAGTGATGCCAAAGTATGTGACAGATCAAAATAATTCTCTATCAATAAAAAAAAAAATCAAAACCAAAAAAACTGACACACTTAGTACTCAAAACTTTTCTCAGAACTGACATCTTTAAATATCTCCACAGTGAACAACTGGTAAAAAAGGAATCCTTTTTTTAGACCAAAAAAAAAAAAAAAGATTCCTATATAATTTTGCTAAACTATTAAAATGTCATATATGCTGATGAACACTGAATGGTCAAAAATTAACATGGTAGATAACAGCACATATTTTCCGAAAGAATAAAGAGAAATGCTTAAATGCTAAATTAGTGTTTGTCCTGAATAATTAATAAGCCATTCGTTCAACAAACATTACTGAGAACCTTAAGTTGGCAACATCATTCTCATCTATTCACCTATAATCCTGAAAAACTTTGAATTGAAAACAACATGTTGATTTTTATCTTCGACTTGAAAATTTAAAAGATACACTCAGTCAAAAAGGACAGCACATAGAAGAAATACAGTACATGAAGTTGTCACCTGGAAGATTAGCCAATACAAAGAGTTGGGCCACAAGTAAATTTTACAACAGAAGATAGAAATAAATTAACTCTCTTTAGACTACTTGGGACACAAAACAATTTTTTAGTTTGGCTTGCACAGGATTGCTATGATTGGCTGCTGTTTATCTACTTGTTGATCCTGTTAATAGCTGTTATTTAAGGTTAAAGTCTGCTATAATTAATATCCTTCAATAAAAGCACCCAAAATTAAATTTGGAACAACAGCCCACTTAGTTTGAGCAGTATTCACTATGATGAAATTTAGACACATTTCTAAAATCCAGTATATAAACCTCAGGAGCCAGGAAAAACAACAAATATTTTTAGCCCTGACTGAATCTGTTTTTTTAGTTCTCAAGGTATCAGTTTTCTAAGAGTCTTATCACAATCTAACTTAACTATGTTTTTTTTTAAGATGATGAACTTAGGAGAGCAGTTTTTGTTTTTATTTTGGTTTTAAGGTTAAGAATAAAAGCCAATAATGACAATAGCAATAAAATTCCAAAAAGGTTAGGACACAGAATAAAAATACACAGAAAACTCTTCTCCTTCAAGGACACACTAATTAAAACAAAACAATATTGCTCTGAAGCAAATTAACAGAACACTTAAAAGAACCAATCAGTCCCACCCACTACAGAGACTTTTGACCAGAGGGACTAAGCTGAGATTTTCCCATCACCAATTTCACATCTCTGTCACCCACTATCCCACATCCACTCAATAAAGTCTGTCACAAATTTTAACTTTAAAAAAAAATGGCCAGGCAGCGCGGCTGTAATCCTAGCACTCTGGGAGGCCAATGAGAGAGGATCGCTTGAGGTCAGGAGTTTGTGACCAGCCTGAACAAGAATGAGACCCCAATCTCTACTAAAAATAGACAAATAAGGCTGAGGCAAGAGGATCATTTGAGCCCCGGAGTTTGAGGTTGCTGTGAGCTACAATGACATCACTGCACTGTACGCAGGGCGAAAGAGCAAGACCCTGTCTCAAAAAAAAACAAAAAAAAGCTGTAACCTGAAAGATGTTTTGTTCCCTAATCCTTTTTATATCAAAACATAGATATCAACTCAACTACCCATTCTACTAGAGAGAAGAGCAAAAAGTAAAAAAAATCATATGTTTGGCTTTGAGGGTTCAAGAGATTTTTTTGAACAAATATCTTTCTGGAATATTATCATGAGGCTAATACTAGTTAGCACAAATTCTGACACAAAAATCATCAGGACTTTGCAAATGACTTTGCTAAACAGTATTGACCACTGCTACAAAATGAGTAACTGAGGGTTTAAAGTATGTATTAAATCAGATTTGGTTTGCTATAACTGATCTTTGCCAGTTGGCAATAAAATGAGTTTACATTTCATTTCTACACATCAGCTAAACTTGAAAGGAAAGTAACCTTAAGTGACATAAGAGAAAAGCTGAAATTTAAAATGCATGGTAAAACCTGACCAAACTATTCAGAACTGTCAAAATTATCAAAACGAAGGAAAGTCTGAGAACTGTCACAGTCTAAACAACCTAAGCAGAAATGACAACTAAAGGTAATGTGGCATCCTGAATGGGATCCCAGGACAGAAAAATAAAGGAAATCCAAATAAAGTATATACCTTAGTTAATAATAAAGTATCAATATTGGTTCATTAATTGTAAAAACATACCATTCTAATTTAAGATGTTAACAATAAAGGAAACTGAAGGTTATAGAGAAACTATACTAACTTTGCAACTTTTATATAAATCTACAACATTCCTAAAGTAACAAGTTTATTCTTAAAAATACACTATGGATGGCACAAAGGAGATAAGGGGATTAAGCAAAGGCAATTCTGTACTTTTGCTACTGAATGTTTTAGTTAAATAAGAAAAACTGAGAATTCTAATCTTTGAAAAAAGGAATGCCTTCCCTCCTCCTCCCACCAAGAAAAAGGAGGGCAATATTATCACCATAATCAAAAACATTTCAGTTACAAGATGTGGTGGGTGCTGAACCAAACAGAAGGACACTGCCTGTGAAGAGCAAGCTCAAGCTAAATTAACCAGCTTTTTAGTTACCACCTGGGTCCTTCCGGTTCCCCTTTCCCCAGTGCTACACCTCCACTTGGAACTCAGGATTGCCTCCAGCAGCTGATGCCACCCCTACTGTCCAGCTGCTCTCTTCTCAGGGGAGCTTAAAAGAAGGAAATAGAGTGCCACAGATGGGAAGAAATGAAAAAGGGGTTAGCTAGAGAGACAGAGGCAGCCTAATTACCCCAAAAGGGAGGCAGACGGTGTCCCTGGAGCAAAGAAAAGGGCAAGACAAATATAGTCCATCTGAAAAGACCTTATTATTCTTTAAGATATGTCAGATTTAAGTAACAACATTCTAAAGTAAATGACAGGTTAAAAAAAGCTAAAACACTGTATAAATACCACTGACTGTGCAAACTAAAACAGCACAAGACAGGCTTTTGGAACAGTAAATATGATCACATACTACTACTAATTGTATTTCAGTTTACTATTTCAATCACTTCCACTATGATAAAATTTTTAAAGTTATTTACTATTCAATAGCATTCAGCAAAATCTGACAATTAATACCTAATCTTCCAAAATCACTTGCATTCACATTCAATTATCAGTATCTGTTTTTACGCACAGGTACTACCATTTTTGAAGATTATGCTAAAAACCAAATTTAAACTAAAGAAATTTTTAAAACTGTAACCCAGTTTCAGTAGAGATTATCATGTTATCTGATTGATAACACGAAACCTAGAAGACAAAAAAATCCACATAGTATTTTAACAATATACATCAAAACAGCTCACGTCTAACTTTAACAGGCTTTTAACTTTCAAAATATTAATTTACTATGGTAAAACTAAATATTATATGTTAAAATCATTTTTGATTCCACAAAATGTACTGCATGGAATCTTAAAAAAAGTCTGTTCAGATGCTCTGCCAACCTTTGTTAAAACCAAAATCCCTAAGTCAGCCTCATAGTTTTATCAACAATTATGTTTTATCAATAGTTTATAGATAGTTAATTAACATTAATACGGTCTGCAAACATCTTAGTAAGGTAGATTTTATGGCCACTTACAGATTAAAATAACTGCAGTACTATATTCAAGTCAATGAAAGAAAAAGGAAGTTGGCAGGCTTAGTTTTTGGCATGACAATTAGAAAGCATCTTGCTAAAATCACTAAGAAATTTTATATCCTGATAGATATACACACATCATATATATATCCACATATACACAAACCCATCATTTTACATATTTAGAACTACATTACATACTTAGAACTAAGAACTAGACTCCCCAGCAGGCATCTTATTAGGAAAGCTGGAAAGCTTTACCATAAAAGAATTGTATCACTCTCAAAAATAACACTGAAGAGTGTGTTCATTTAAAGGTAAAAAGCAAATTATCAAAAAACTAAATGTAACATCCATTCCTACACAAACATTGGTCTTACTAAGTATACTAGTTTAAGATACAGAAACCTAGATTATATTTCATCCAAAAATAAAATAGATCCTATAGGTCAAATGGACAACAAAAATTTCATAGTACTCAATTTCAAATAAGAACACTTTTTTTTTTTTTTTTTTTTTGAGACAGAATCTCACTTTGTTGCCCTGGCTAGAGTGAGTGCCATGGCGTCAGCCTAGCTCACAGCAACCTCAGACTCCTGGGCTCAAGCAATCCTTCTGCCTTAGCCTCCCAAGTAGCTGGGACTACAGGCATGCGCCACCATGCCCAGCTAATTTTTTTCTATATATTTTTAGCTGCCCAATTAATTTCTTTCTATTTTTGGTAGAGACGGGGTCT
>CAUYRB010112685.1:0-65845 GCA_963574695.1 Propithecus perrieri
GCCTGTAGTCCCAGCTACTCGGGAGGCTGAGGCAGAAGGATTGCTTGAGCCCAGGAGTTTGAGGTTGCTGTGAGCTAGGCTGACGCCACGGCACTCTAGCCTGGGCAACACAGTGAGACTCTGTCTCAAAAAAAAAAAAAATATGATCTTAGTGATGGCATTATCCTGGTAAAAATTAGCAAAGACTTCTTATTGCCTTTTGGATAAAGTTCATTATTAGCAATATCATGGATTATAAATTCCTGCCTGATTTGTCTTTGCCTATCTCACTGGGTCAACTAATGCTGTTCTCTCCCTGTTTCCCTGCACTTTATCCACAATGGCCTTCTAGTATCCACTCTATTTTTCCATGCCTCATGGCCTCCCACATGCTGTTGCTTCTGCAGAATTTGTCCACTTCTCCATCTCCTGCTACCCTCACTGTCCTTCTTATCCTTCAGAACGCAGCTGGGATTTCATTATTTCAATCTTCCCAAGACTAGATCATTGCCTTGTTAGGTGTTTTTCTTAGTACTCTGTGATTCTACATTCTGGCACTTTCCATAATTTTTGTTAAATAAAGTGTAAGTAGTAGTTTGATTTCAGCCTCCCTGATGAGAATCCAGGAACAGCTGTTGTCTTGATCACTGCTCTATCCCCAGTGCTCAGTTAAGTCCTCAATCACTGTTTCATAAGTGAATAAATGAATGTTTAAAGAATAACTCATCGGTATCCAATAACCCTTTTGTACTGTGGAATTTCATATCCTGCATCTATCCTAGATAACTTATATAGATTCTAGATTTTTTATTCATTCATCAAACAATTATAACATCTGTTACATTTTAGTATTGCATTAGGTCTAGAATTCAAAGATAAATAAAAAAAATCCCTGTATTTTATTTAGATAGTACCTTCCTATTGTATCTTTGGGCAGACTGTCATGAACTCACCATAATCAGTCTGGTATATGAGTGATTATAATTCTCATGCTACAGGTTGAAGAATTAAGAATTATTGGCATTGCCCTGATCTGTATCTACAGGCTGCACTTCTCCTAAATAAAATTAGTTGTCATAGTATTCTTGTTAAAAATATAAATTCCTGAGTTTCATCTTACTGAATCATAATCAGTAAGGGAGGGGCATGCATTAATGTAGTTTATTAACAAGTATTACCAAGTGATTCTTATCAGCCATTTTAAAGCACAGGACACCCTACTTGCCTGCTTAGGAAGTAAAAAAGAAAGTGGTTATTTTTGCACATTATGCCATAAAGAGTATTTGAAGTGAAAATATTTGGATTGGCATAATATTAAAGATTATACCATAAGATTAATCTTAATAGCATTTTGGTAATACTCATAGCATAGATAGTGTCAACTTTCTCCACTCACTTATTGTTTAATTTACTTTTAAATTACTTGTAGGAAAAAGGACATGATTTGTTAAGGAAAAAAATCAAAGATGGCATATGGAGTTTGTTTATGAGCTAAAATATGTTAAAATATAGATAGAATTTTTGTAGGTTTCATAGCATCAAAAATAGATTAAAACTACTTTAAATTATTCTTCCATTTTCCACTGAAATAACATCTATTCAGTTTTTATGCATTCTGTTTTGCTTATAAATGATGAGATAAAGGAGATTGCTTTATGATGTTTATGAAAACTTCTCCAGAGAATAATATTCTCTCTAGAGAATAATATATTTGGAATACGTTAGACTTGGGATGGTATGTGAAAAGCAAGAACAGGTATAATTCTTACTAAATATATACTTTGAAATGTGAATGTTTAATGTGTTATGGATAGCTTGGAATGCTTCTATCTTCGGAATTTGCAGAATTTCTGTATTATGCTTCTCATTAACTTATAAAAATTCTGTAACAGTTTTTATGTTTTCTGCTTATATATAGTACTCATTTATGAGATAAATTTTAGAAATTAAATTAAATTATAAAATATATGACTAATATAAACAACTAAAATCAGAATACTGGTCAAAAACTTGTGACTTCAGGAGATCTCTGTGGAACAGGCTCATAATCTTTGGAAGGTTCACAAATTTCCATTTAGAAAATGTGAATTTAAAAGAATGTAGATACCATCTAGTTCTGCTTTTGAAGTATTTGCCTATTTGTATTCAGGTTCAAGGAAGAGGTTGGCCGAAAGCCATTCTGTGGCAAAGTAGATTCCTATCTTGCAACTCATTTTTAAAAAATCATCATTCTGTCTTTCATGTCTTAAGATATGCATCACACAAATAAAACTCCAACCTCCTCATGTCAACAGTAACATTATTGGCCTTCTAAAACGAGATCCTTGACTAGGGATTGCCATGGCTGCTTCATGACTGATGAAACAGGAAATCCTTCATGATTCCATTTCTAAGGGCTAATCACTGACAGCCACTTCTCAACTCCTGTTCCTTGTGTCACCCCAATATGTCCAGTATCTTCACAAACTTTCAGTGGTTCTTAGGTTCTAAAAAACTAAAAAGTGACCACTCTTCCACAGAAAGGTTGGTTACTCCCAATGGATCAGTGTTGTTCAGGAGTGTCTGTGTCTAGAAACCACTTCTGGATAGGGAGGAGCAAAGAGAGTCCCCCTGATTTGTACAAAAGCCTCCTAATCCCAACCTTGATAGCATAACAAGTATTATCTGTCGATCGTTAGAGGGCACACATCCCTGATTAATTCATTTATTTTGGAAGCCTCAGTTTAACTAGGAATTTGGGGTAGAAGAATAGTTTTGAGGGGGAAAGTTTACTGCCTGCCCCTATGAAGTCATCTTTGCTTGCAGAATATTGGTTTAGTGAAGACGTTTATAGATACTCTGTTGTCCATCAGGTATAAATATGAGTTAAGGGTGGCCTACTGTCATTTGAGTGTTTTGTTATGCTTTCATTTTTATTATTCCTTTTCTTACTAGACCTTCAAATTAAGCTGTTTTCAGCTTTCAGGCAGCATATGTTTAACCTTTGACTTGTTATATGAACACGATTATTTTTCCTTTTGGGAAATGTTGTTAGTTATTGCCATAGCTCAATGAAAAATTTACTTTTATTGGAATTATCTTCCATTATTGTCCTGTGACAATGAAAATTCAATGCCCTCTTTTTCCTTTTAGCCCGTTGCCTTGAAAGCATTTATCAAAATGTAGAGTAGATTTTGGATGACTGTGGAGTTTAGGGAATAATATCTTAGAATAGTAAAATTAATGTGTATGAAACCAAGAGAAGCACTCCTTATGAAAGACAAAGTGATAATGAAGCTGTAAACATTTCTGAAACTCATTTTGCATTTGTTGATTGGTATGGTATTTAGATTATGTAAACATAGGCTCTCAAATGACGAAGGAGAATTTTTTTAGTTAGCTAATGAAAATATATGAATTGCACATAAGAAATTACTGTACATACTTGGAATCAAAAAAAGATATATTTTAAGGAATGTAAAAGGTAATGGTCTAGAACAGTGCTATCAGATAGAAATATTAATATAACATGAACCATGCACATAATTTAAAAATTATAATAGACACAAAAAAGAGTAAAATGAGACAGGTGAAATTTATTTTAATAGTACATTTTTGATCTCATATAGCAGAAATATTATCTTTAAATATAGAACTAGTATAAAATTATTAGTGAGATTTTTTTGTTACTTTTTTATAGCAAGCCATTAAAATCTGATATATATTTTTCTCCTACAGCACATTTCAATCTCAATTTCAATTAGCCATATTTCAAATATTTAATAGTGCATGTGACTAGTGGCTATGGTGTTGGACATGACAGGTATAGAAAGAGCACTGATATGCTAGCTGTGAGATTTAGGCAAGCCACTTATTTTTTGTCTTGGTTTCTTTGTTTAGAAGATAAATGGGTTAGATGAATTGGTTATGGTGTTATTTCCAATATTAAATTTTGTTACTCTAGGAAGTTATGTTGTGCTACTTAAGAAAAGGCCATATAACATCTTCTTGAAAAGGTATGTATAATGAAAAATGATAGCTTGTAACCTTTTAGTAAGGTGCATTCAAATTACTGGGTTTACAATAAAATACTTTATTACTCTGTGTATCACTATAAAATGCTGTTTATTTATGAGAAGAATTCAATCATCTATATTCTTCCAAGTCAGAATGAAGTATAAATTTGGCTCTCGGTGATTAAAGGATTTCATTATTACACATATTTACTTCTCTATCTTTTTTGTTATTTAAGGACACTGTTTAATGACCAAATGCTTTAATTGTTGCTAAGTCAGTTTGCTCAGATAAATAATTATTCAGGAATCGGGTAGTGCATATTCTTCAGAAACTAGTGTATGTGGATGAACTTGCAATGCAGAAATGTGTCCTGACTTCAAAAATATATTTAAGGCTGAGCGTGGTGGCTCATGCCTGTAATCTTAGCACTCTGGGAGGCCGCGGCAGGAGGTTCACTTGAGGTCAGGGGCTCCAGACCAGCCTGACCAATCGTGAGACCCTATCTCTATCAAAAATGGAAAAAATTAGTTGGGTGTGGTGGCATGTGCCTGTAGTCCCAGCTACTCGGGAGGCTGAGGCAGGAGGATGGCTTGAGCCCAGGAGTTTGAGGTTGCAGTGAGCTAGGATGACACCACTGCATTCTACCCAGGGCAACAGAGTGAGACTCTGTTTCAAAAAAGCAAAAAAAGAAAAAGAAAAAAATATATATATTTAAAATTAAAATATACAATTCTTTTTCTTAAAATTATTTTAAAGTCACTAAATCAAATTGGTCAAAATTGGATATAACTTGCAAAAATATTGCTTATTATATAGTTTAACATATTCAAATTTTCCTTAGGGGAGGAAAATCCCTATTGTATTTGACTATTCTTAGAGATAAAGTTCAGTTTCCACTATTTCTTCCTTCCTTATTTATGTACATATTAAAGTTCCTTTTAAAATTCAAAAGGTCTTTATACATACCTAAATATGAAAATCACATGGGTGACATTTTAACTCTGTGCTTGCTGCTGGGCTACCTGATTACACTTTCTATTCTAAAGATTCTTGAAGGTAGGATAGTGATAGTACATTCCTCTTTTTTTTTTTAATTTCAAAATATTAAGGGTATACAAATGCTTTTGTTACATAGATGGATTTTATAATGCCTAAGTCAGGACTATTAGTGTGCCCATCCCCAAATAGTGTTTGTTGTACCTGGTAGGTAGTTTTTTACCCTTCCTCTTCTCCCCTTCCTCCCTTCTTAATTTTCCATGACTTTCACTTCTCTCTGTGCCCATGTGTGCCTATTGATTAGTTCCAAATTATTAGAGAGTACATGTGTTTTTCTATTTTAGAGATACTTCACCTTGGATAATGGTTTCCAGTTCCATTCAAATTGCTGCAAAATACATTATTTCATTCCCTTTTTTATGGCTGAGTAGTACTCCATGGTAAATATATTTCACATTTTGTTAATTCACTTGTGAATTGATGGGCACTTAGGTTGATTCCACATCTTTGTGATTGTGAATTGTGCTGCAATAAACATTGAAGTGCAGGTGTCCTCTCAATAAAATTAGTTCTTTTCCTTTTGGTAGATACTCAGTAGTGGGATTGATGGATTGAATGGTGGGTCTACTGTTAGTTCTTTGAGAATTCCCTGCACTGTTTTTCATAGAGGGTGTACTAATTTGCTCAGCATCACTAATCATCAGGGAAATGCAAATTAAAACCACACTGAGATATCACCTTACTCTTGTCAGAATGGCTATTATCAAAAAGCCAAAAAAAAAAAAAATTAGATGCTGTCATGGATGCAGAGAGAAAGGGATGCTTATTTTTTTGTTTTTAATCTAAGCAATATTATTTAGATGTTAAATTTTACATTGTTTATATACTATTGTCAGAAAATGATAGGTTATTTGATTTTAAATAATTAACCTTTTTTGGAAAATTTTATATGAAAATCGATAGGATACATTATAAAATAAGATAATTTTAGCGGGTTAGTGTATGCGAAAGTGTTTTATAAATGGCAAAATGGTTTACAAATATACATTTCTTATTTATTATTAATAGTAGGAATAATAATGATAAAACAAATTAGTGTAGGATGTCAGATATATTTATTTTGAAATTATTGGTTTCTTATTTAGGTGTAAAACAGGGTTTTTGAATTATCTTAGTTCTTGATAAAATTATTATGATGACATGTTAATTATAATATTTTACTTTTACTATAAACTACCTGAATTATTTCTATGGGGACTATTTATTCTATATTTTTGTTTGTCATTGTTGCCAGAAAGAAGGAAACATATGTACAAAAACATATAGAGATAGAAATATTAAAAAATTAGTCATTCCTATAGGATTTTGATTTTGTTAATAAAATATCATGCAAATTTTATGACGCTTTTCTGAGAATCCTTTTTATAGAATACATAATTATGTATTTACTACTGTATTATAAAATTAACTTTTTTCAAGTTTATTTTTAAATACATGAATGATGTTCATGTTTAAAAATGCTACTGATGATATTGTAATCTAGACCTTCTTATACAGATATATTTCATTTCTCTGTATCTCTATTAAATATCCTCTATTGTCAACCCCAAGGAAAACTTACAGATGACCTTGGACAATAGACACTAACACAAATGCTCTATTGGCACTCTTTGGTAACAAAAATTCTGTGTCATAGGTAGATATGTCATAAGTAAGATCTTTCAAGTAAAGACTTCTTTACTTTAGGAGGCTCTACCCCCATCACATAAAGTATGTGGTGCATTGCATCCATATTAATTATGGTTGTTTATATAAGTTATGTTTATATGAGTTATATGAGTCATGTAGTATATAACTACATGAGTTAAGTTACTTGAACCTGATGGTGAACATATTTGGTTTTATAGTTAACTATTAACTAATCTTGATTTTGTACTTGTCTTTCCCGATTTTAGAGCCAGTAATTGGTTTATGTTTACAACTTTTTTATGAGTGCCTGGGAAGCTTTTTGCTTCTTGGAATTGTGTCTAGAGAACAAGTGGATAAGATGGCCTTTGTCACAGATGTTGTTACTTGATTGTGTTGTACCTGGGACATAACACTGGTTAGGAATGCAGTTTGGAGCCCAGTAAACTTTGGTGTGTACCCTGGCTCCAACTGTTATAGTTATGAGGCTTTGGATATGTTGCTCAATCTAAGCCTCAGTCTCCTCATTTTGTAATGAAAATATCATTAGTAGTTTTTTTTGGGGAATATTATATTAAATAATACAATTTAGGCACAGATTCTAGCAAAGTGGCTGGCATATGGTAGCCAATTAATACATGCTTATCGTCATCATTCTTTTTTATGGTTATTACTAATATTTTTGTAGTTATCAAAGGTTAGACTGATACATAACTAACTAGGATATCTATTTGGGGACACATATAATTAGCTGTGCTTTACTTAGTTTCTTGCAGTTTTAAATATGAAGTTATGGGAGACTGTGAACCAAATTATTTATCAGTCAAGAAAAACGTTAACTGTAACTTTTAATAGTGAAAAATAGAATGCAAAACAAAAATATCATGTGCATTTCATCCATTTTTCATGTCTGTGCGGCCTTTTAGGACTTTGGGGACCTATAGAAATTCATATTTGAACCTGAGTGGCTACTTAAATCTCGGGCAAGGTGAATTAGTCAAATGTGAAATTTAGGGTTAAAATTATTTTGTTGTTGTAGACACCCTCCTATGACTTGGAGAAATCAGTATTTGCTTGGACTGTCCTGTGGCCAAGATATACATTATCTGATTCTGGTAAAGTACCTGGTGGTTGAGAGCAGAGGCTCTTCACTTTCTCCACTGCAAAGGAGGTGTCATTTATCAGGTGGCCCAGATATGTAGATCTAGGGTAATACCTCATAAGGTTCCCTGGAACATTTGGTTACTAGTGCTGTGTGAGAGCTCTTTCACTCTCATCTAGCTTTTAAGTTTAAATAAAATGGATTCTGTTATTCTACCCTTGTAAATGTTTAGCAAAAACACATTTTAGAAATGTCACTATTTGCATGGAATCCTTCCTCTTCTTACTACTTACAGTATTTTATTTTGGCAATAGTGTCTGTAAATCTAAACAGGAGAAGAGTCTGTGTTTCCATGGGGGTCCATTGGCATAACTAAGAAACATAAAATAAAATGAATAACTATTTTGGCTGTCAAAATAGAGCATTCATTTGTAGCTTGTACTTTTCCTTTACAATAATCCTTTGATAATTTCCCAAGAGGTGTCAGATTTGAAACTGCAATTTTCAATTCTCAAGAAGAATCTAAATTTCAACCAGTATCATGGATGTCAATAGAAAGACTGGACAAATAGAAAAGATGAAAATCTTATTTCATTTTCACGATCACATAAGAGGGTTCAAAAGAATTTGTGTTTCGTGTATCATTTCTTTTGTAATCTGGGGGAAAAATAAATAACTGTGTATGTAGAAATTATAATTAGCTTATGTTTCTTGTGGAAAATAGTTTCAAGACTCTAATTTTTGAAAAATAAGCATCAGACAGGCACTAAATAACCCCTACATATACATTATGATAATAGAAAAAGTTGATATTATTTCTACATAATGAATTTATAATCCAGTCTCATCAAGTAATCAAATCAAGGGCAAGTAATTAATAAATTTACTAAAATCCTGACTTTAGGTTTCATTGCATGTCATATCATTACTTATTTTTTTCCACCCCTGACATTTCTAGGTTGTCATTTTGATTTGATTGAAGACATCATAACAAAAATTGGTTTCCTTCATTATGTGTAAAATTAATAAGACAGGTTTGCTTTATGGTACTTTCTAAACTTTCTCAGCTCATAAGAAAATATGTTGCTCAATTTAGCATCCTAAATTCATTCATTCTTTCAGTTTGCAGCAATTTAGGACTTGATCTATGTCAAGAATTGTGTTAGGCCTTTGAGATACAAAAGCGAATCAGAAAAAGTCTCTTAGGAAAGTTAGAGAAATGGCAGAGACAGACATGTACATACCCTTATGCACTATGTGACAGTTGCTCAGAAGGTTTTTGGGAAGGAGACCCTGCATGACTAGTGGTAAAGAGGAACTGAGGAAGGAATATTTCAGAGAAGACGAATATTTGGGTAGGACTTGGTACTACATGGAGTTAGGCAGTGGAATAATGGATTTGGAGGACAGAAGGGATGTCATAGAGGATGAAAGAACATGATGTGTTTAGGGAATGACAAATATTGTTACAATACGTTGTGATGAATGCAAGGCTGGGGGTACATTAGCACAGATGTGGGAGCAGAATCCTTCTCTATTATGAATCACAGTGCCTAGCACATTAAAGGACGTTAAATAATATATATTCAATAAATGTGAAAGACCACCCATGTTTACACATTATTTAAATTCTATATAATATATAATTATAATTAAGTTATAATTTAAAATATCCTTAGAGAAAAAGTGTTGAAAACAATGGAATTCGTGACTTTGTTATTTTGTTTCAGTTTGAAAAGAACCGTTGAATTATATATATGTGTCATTCAATCTTTATTCAGCAAATATTCAGCACCCGGTATATCACAGTATATGCCTGAACTTGATGTAGGTATGGGGATGCAGCAGTTAACAAAACAGAAAATTCTTTTTTCTTGTAAAGTTTACATGTCATTCTGTGCACCACAGGAATCATCAGATAATAACTGGCATTCATGAGCTGGATTGCCTATGAAACATCTTGTAAGACAAAGCAGATAAAAACCAACAAACCTGTCATTCATTTACAAACTCATGATACAAATATTAACTGAATTCTATTTGGTTCCAAATTATATTTCCTTGTACCTTTTCAGGTAGAATTTTTGATAAATTGCAGTGCTATCAAAATGATCATTATGCCTAAGGCCTCGCAAAATAGGGAAAGAAATAAGAGGGAGGATGAGAGGACATAAAATTTAGAGTTTATTTGGTTAAAGTAATTTTTTTAAAACATCCTATTATATTAAAATTGATCTTTATAAGCATTGTTTTTCTTGCTCTACCTTTTAGTTTACATCATTAATTATGTGCAGATTTTCAAGCAGCTTGGAAGTGTGTTAGAGATAATAATACTATTACTGCTACTATATAGCTGTTGGAATTTCCCTGAAACCTTTCAAATGCTATGATTGTTTACTTGATGAAAGAATGTATTAAATCAAAATGTTCAACCACAATTACTGTGCTTCATTCCAGAAAGATAGTATAATAATAATAATACTATATAATATTATATTTATGATGTAATGACAAATATAAAGTAGACTATAGTACAAACATAATGGTTAATGCCTATAGCATAATAAAAATGTACTGGTTTTACTTGTTTTATGAAAACTTTCTTTGTACTTTCAGTGTATTCCAAAAATTAAGGGATGAAAGATCTAGGGACATGTCAGGACACCTCCAATAATAAAGATGTTAATTTTCTGAGCCCTGGGCTTATAACCTTGGAAGGTGATGATTAACACACAAATATTAATAGCAGAATGTATTCTAGCAAAATTATTTACCATCACATCAGAAGCACATATTTCAGGATTTAAATCAGCTGAGTTTAACTGAAAGACATATTCCAATATTACTAATAGAAATATTTTACTTGGATTTTAGATCTGTGAAAGATTTCTTTCAGTATTCCATAAGTCTTTCCCCCATATTGTCAACATTGCATATTCTAATGTAACTTTTCAGATAAACACACCCACGTTCATTTGAAATTGAAGGACTGTGTATTTATAAAGAGTATCTTAGAATCAGATTTGCAGTTATATTTATACACTGCAATATATTTGCTAACCCCCTCTCCCCAGTAATCTGCATAGGTATTATTTTTCTTATTTTCTTATTTTACCTAGCAAGCTACCAAATTATATTTCCTACTACCTTTTCATTTATAAGGTTTTATAAAATTTCGGTGTTATCACAGTGATCATTGGGCAGTTGCTGTAGAAATAAATGAAGATTTGTGTGTCATTTGAATAAGAGCCCAGTATGGGATGGTATCTAGTGTGTAAAGAAAGGTTCTCTGTATCATGGATGCCTTGTTAATCGTGCATTTATGGTGTACTCAGAGTTTCTTCTTTTGGGTAAAGCTTGGCTACAGTGTGCTTATGTGTTCTGGTAGAGGAAATGAGCATTGGTTAAGAACTAGGGAAAAAAAAAAGGCCTTGGTAGAAAACAATATTTTTCTTATAATTGTTCAGTCATACTCAAAAATTTAAGGCTCCATTTCGTAGAAATTTCTAAAATGTAATCGAAGAGAAATATATATTCTACTTAATTAAGTCATCATTCACAAATAGTTAACTCTTGTATTCCTAACAAGAGTTCCTCATAGTTTCTCAATAAGGGGAATATCAACAAATTTGTTCTCTAACCCATAGAAGTTCAGAGTCTGACATGTCCTAAATTGTCTGCTTTTTGGCTACCTTATTGTTTTGTCTCACGCATCCATTTGGTCTCGTTATATTGGTCTAATTAGGCATTTAGGAAGTAAGATGAAATGGGCCTAGCATCCTTCCCCACTGTTCTTACTGTGCTCTCTTTTTATCCTCCAGAAAAACAAACAAACAAGCAAAGTGTCTCTTTGCTTCAGGAGCCCATGTGTACTTGGCCATGGTGAGACAGAAGTTGGAACCACTGTCAGGAATAAGTAGCGTAGAGGCTAAGAGGACAGTCATAGAATTGGACATAACTGCATCTGAATCTTGGCTCAGTCATTTAACAGATGTATGTTAACTGGGCAAGTTACTTAACCCCTTTGAGTCTCAATTTGCCTGCTGGTGAATTGTGGATAAACATTTATCTAATAGTATTTGTACTATATTTTTCTCATAAAATTAAATGCTATCTCATGTATATAAGGTATTTGAGACATAAATGTTTGATTAATGTTAGCCATTATTATTGAAGTCTCAGAAGTATTTATCTTGATAAGGCTTCCAAGAATAAAATCATATTTTCTAACTATCCCTTGACATTACCTTCATTCAGGCCAAAATTATTAGAGATTCTACATCATTCATTCATTCATTCCTTCACGTGGACCCCCAAATTTAGGGATTGTACCTCTTTAGTCTTTGATTTCTTCTTTTAAAAAGTTGGGAGAGGGTGATACCCGTTTTGTAAGATAATTGGGAAGAATAAATGAATTTATGTTGTAGCGTAGGTCCTAAAATATAGTAAACAATTGTTTGATGGTAGCTGCTATTGTTTTTATCATTATTTATGTGTTTCTCAAGAGAGCAAACATGTAGAAATTTTCAGTGGTTTAATTTATATCTTTTCTGCTTGCCATAGGACATTTCATTGCTTCCTGTTGAGTTAGTTAATAAGATAATGACTTTCTACAACCCAGAGAGTATAATATGAGATGAATTTTTGAAAAATCAGTGAACCAGGCTGCCAAATATTAATTTTGAATCCTGCAGGTATGATAATGATAAAATAGATGGATTTAGGAACCAATTCCCACATTCTGTTGAAATGTTATTACAATAAATTTCATATGGAAAAGAGAGTGCCTGTGATTGAAGTTTGAAAATAATTAGGTGAGTGAATTTCTAATTGAACAGCAAAGAAATATAACAACAATACAACCTTTGCAGTTGACCTTTCACTGGAGTTCTTTCTATTGAGTTATTGCATTCACTCTTTTGCTTATTTATTTATTTAACTGCACATTTGAGTGCTTCCTATGTGGCAGGAACTCTGCAGTTCTGGGTGTTTAGTAGTTCTCAATGAGGCTGAAATTTAGTAGGAGAGTCAAACATTAATCAAATAATCACATAAAAAATATTAAATCTTAATTTTGGCAGGTGTTACAAAAGAGAGGTGAGCAGAATAATAAGAGCTCTTGAAAGGGGAATTTGATATGATTAAGTAGGTTAAAGAAGGACTCTCTAAGAAGAGATGAATGCTTGATATGAGATCTAAAAGAGTTTCTGTGTAGCTCAAGATCAGATTCTACATCAATTCATTGGAAGATGTCACAGATCTTTATTGCCTACAACCTTATTCTCCTCCATGATTGTTTTGAGGAGACAGTGAAAGGAAAACTGGCTCTAATGATTTGATTATGTTTTATACTATCCTCCAAAATGCAAAACTGCTCAGGTGGGATGATAAAAGCAGTATAAAATATAATCAAATCATTTGTATAGGTTTTCCCTTCCTTGTCTGCTTGAACCACTAACTTAAGGCAGTCACATGCATTTATGATAACAGTGCCAAAATATTCTTGCTCTTTTTTGATTAATTGATGGTCATAGCACTTCATTTATTTTCCCCCCAAAAATAAAGATTAGAATACTAATCACTTTTGCACTTTCTTTACTATTCCAGTCACTTTATAGCTGAATAATCTGATTTTTATTTTTGAAAGATACCTTTAACATGAGTCGAATCATCTAATTTTTTTTTATTCTGGAAATATATTTGAAAAAGTAAACATTCATAATTAATTCAAATGCATTACTTAATTGTACAGATTTATTCCAGTAAAGGGTATAAATCAGATTTCTGAATTTTTATTCCTATTTAAATTCTACCAGGGTAGGAAGACACTTGCACAGAAAAGATTGTGTCCCAGGTAGTTGATAAAGTTCCTAGAGATTAAAATGAAGCACCAAGCTACCAGGTAAAGGGCTTATCGTAACACCTACTATGGGACTTCTTAAAATGAGTGAATATAACTGAGGAATCTCCGAGAGACAGTAGCCTGCAAATGTCTGAAGACAGATGGCTTTGTAGGATGAGTATGGCAGGATCTTGCTGATGCTCTAACTGCAGTCCTTGAAGGTGACGGAAATGGCATTCATAGGTGGCTTTCAGCCAGTGTGTCATTTGTATCTGGAGCTGTCCAGTCTGGTGCAGCCCCTTACAAACTAATCCAAAACACGATCTCTGGTTAAAATGGTTTAAGGACATTTTTACTTTGCAGCATAAACTTTAGCATTCATAAAGCTGGGTTTCCATCCTAGCTGTGGCAATTTAAAGCTGTGTGACCTTAAGGACCTATAGACCTTAATTCTATAGTACTTTCTTCATTATTTTCCTGTAAATTGTGCCTGTTCATATCTCACAAAATAATTGGGGAGAGAAGAGATTAATGTGTGAGGTTTTTACTGTAGTGCCTGGTATATAGAAAGAACTTAATAAACCATGACTGTTCTTATTTTATATTGCAAAATATGTAAATACATAGCACAGTCTGATGTCATTATTTGCCAAGCACACACTTGTCCTTTTTTCTTCATCTTCTATTATTCTGAATGGTCCTTTCCATATTTACTGTGTTGAAGGGAATCTTTGATAATAGAACATTCATCCCTATGTTTGGATAGGCATACTTTGCTTATCTTTCAGTGCTTGTATGTGCTGGACAAGACCTGTGGGCAATGGAGCTCTTTAAGAGTAACATAAAGGCGAGGATTTGTATTTAACCAAGTTTATATGTGATCAGTATTTTGAAAATATTTTCCATAGACTTCTTGCCTTCACAATAGAACATATAACTTTTTACTAACTTTAGGTAAACTAGTGTATATCAGAGTTTCATGATACGTGTAATAGCTGAAATTATATATATTTTAGATATGACTATCACAATCTCTGCAAGTATCTATATTTTATAGGAATCACTAAACTATTTTATTGAAAAGCTATTAATATATTGCTTTAAGTGCGTATTTTTCTCTTTGATCTGTGAATTCTTGGGTTTTTTTGTTTGTTTGTTTGTTTATGCATAGTAGGTGATTGATTCATAGAAGCACAAGTTAAAGACACCTCCTTTTACTTTTCACCTTTTGTCCTTGGTTACGTTTTCAACATGCCATAAGTAGAAAAGATAGATAAAGGGGAGAAAGAATTCCTGTGATGCTTGTCTTTCAAATCATCCACCAAACACAACTACGATAGCATTTTTCTCAAGTCAAAAAAAAAAAAAATGGTCCCATATCTATACCCAAATCAGGAAGAAGATAGAATAATGCAGTGTTTTAGTGGTTGAACTATGGAGTCAGATTTGCATTTGAACCCTGGCTTTATTACTTTGTACTTATATAACAAGATCATTTGTAAAATGGGGATTTTAGTATAGTGCTTCCTATGTCATAGGTGGATATAATGATTTAATGAAATAAGCACTTAGTGAAGCTTCCTGGGCCCTCTAATAATAATTAAAAAGATCTGGCTTGGGACCTAAGAATTTGGACATCTTAATATCACAGGCAATTCTGATGCAAGCAGTCAGTGGAAGATTTTTTTTTTGAGACACGGTGTTTATTAATTTTCATAGTGCACATACTTCCACTATGGCTAATTTCAAGCTACTAACATGACATTAGTGAACACAAAGTTCGGAAGAGACACAAAGTAGCTCACTATTATATAGTGTTTCCACCGAAGAGATACGATAGATGTAAATAACATCCTGTGCACAGATAACAGTAAAATATAACAATTAGGAACCGATGAGTTCTGAGTATTTATTAACATTGTTTTAAGTATAATTTATGTAATTGTATATTTATGTAGTTTAATTTTAAAGCATGGGTGTTTTAACAGACAGCTCACAACATTTCTGAAACATTAACCATCGGCACTCATAAACAGGTATGTGCAGGCTGAAGCACACCACTAAACAGAGATAAATGATGCATCTTGTCTGCTTTATGGAAGTTTATTTTTAATCTAGAAAGAAAGACATATGCGTTTGTAAATAAGTAGTAGCTATATAGTTGATGTGATAATGCAGGAGGGGAAAGTGCTGGGTATAGAATTAGTAGGTAAGCACAGGAAGACCTTGTTATGGAATGAATGTATGTGTTCCCCGCACAATTCATATGTGAAAGCCCTAATCCCTAGTGTGGCTGTATTTAGAGTAAGGAAGTAACTAAGGTTAAAAGAGGTCATAAGGGTTGGGACCCTGATCCAATAGGATTAATGTCCTTATAAGAAGACACACCAGAAAGCCCTCTCTCTCTCCAAGTGTATGCACCGAGCAAAGACCATGTGAAGGCATGGTAAGAAGGCAGCTATCTGCAAACCAGGAATAGAGCTCTCACCAGAAATCAAAACAGCTGTGATGGGATTCAGGACATACTACATCAAAATATGACACCTTGGCATTTGAGAAAACAGCAGAAGCTCTTCTTCCCCTCCTCATTCTCTCCTAAAGCAGGAAATAAGACCCTTATTTGAGAAGTACCTTTCCTATACCCGGAGGAATGTCTTTATTTCTTAAGATCCAAGGACACAAAGAAGAATCTGAACAGTCCTTGCTCCATTCCCCTGGTTTGTTACCATTAGATTATCCCATTATCCAATCATACATCTGTATGACTGTCCACTCTTGATGAAACCTAAGCATAAAAATATACAGGTTTATCGGTTTCTTTGGCTCTCCATTTCTGAAGCCTCCCATGTCACACAAAACTTACATTAAGTAAATTTGTATGCTTTTCTCTTGTTAATCTGTCATTATCAGGGCCTCAGTCATGAACCTAAAATAGGAAAGAACTCCCCCTCCTGCCCCCCCACAGCCAGAACCTTGATCTTGAACTTCTACCCTCAAGAACTGTTAGGAAATAAATTTCTGTCATTTAAGCCACCCAATCTATAATAATTTCTTATGGCAGCCCAAGTACACTAATACAGAGCCCTAAAATAAAATTACCTGAAGAGGAGGTTGGTAACTTGGACTCAACAAAAGCACTGGAGAATACACACAGGAAGTCTGGTTCGAGCTCAGCAAGTGGCCCTCCCAATTCAGGGATATTTTCTCTTATTGCTAGTCAGCGTCTTCAGATGCAAACACTCAGTGGAACATTCTTTAAGATAATGGGACAAATTGCTTTTTGTCAGTTTGGATCACAGAAGCCATATGTCTATTTTAGTCTATCTAGCTTAATAACTTTCAGAATATAAGATTATCCTACATTTAATGAACGGTTAATTATAATTTTGATTTTACAAGTAACCTAGTTGGTATGTATGGGTACGTATATCTAAATGCATAGGAATGAACCAAATTTTGACAACTCATGCTTAGGATGTTGTGAGAAATGCTGTGATCTTACTCATTGAAAAACTTTGAAGCTGACTAATGTCAATGTCAGTGATGTTATGTACTCAAGGTTTATCCATGTTAAGGAGTAGAAAAATTCATTAAGAATAAATTTGTCCTTTTCTCAGGCTTGATTAAGACATTTCATTTTCTAATTTACAAACATGAAATATAAGATTTTTATTACCAGTGTGGTTAGTCATGCTGATACAGATACTAATTTTCATTTCCTAAAGAAATTATTAAAGTGAGAAATGAGTTCTCCAGGTTTTCATTTGATGGCTTTAATTTCAATCCATTCAGCAATAACTAAATGAAAACCACTCTGCCTATACTATACTAGTTATGTTCCTTCTGCCTCATGGTTTTCCCCTCTGGTTTCTAATTGTTGCTCCTTTCCAATCTTTATCTTTTTTCATTGCTTCCTAAATATTTATTGGTAGGGGGAGTTTATTGCTGTCAAAATTAATATCAATGATAATCAGTTTAGGAAATGCTTACTGGTAAAGAAAGACTAAAGGATTTCTCAAGTGTGCGTCCTGTGTGCCATGCAAATATAATCCTCTGGTATTCTGATTCTATAAAACTGATAATTTGGATCTTCAGATTTTCGATATCTTTGAAACATGACTTTTGCCTTAACTCTTAGTTTCCATTCTTTGAGATCTTATAGCTGCTGCTTTCTTCAGTTGCATATTTTTCTCTCCAGGCTTCATATTTATATCTAGGTTAGCACTGGTTTTTAAAAAGTTGGTGTGTCTGTGATTGGTTTATATGTGTCTGCATGTTTTTGTTTTTTATGGCATGTCAACATAGTTGTATTTTTATTTCCTATTATAAACCCTGCTCATAAAAGACCATGAAAAATTATTTCATGATCTTTATTAGTAATTTATATTCCATTTCTGTTTTTTTTACTTTTGTTTTTTGCTTTTGCCAAAGTGTAACTATAATCTTAATATCTTTCAATTTTTGTTGTTTTATAGTTAAGTTCAATTCAAGAGACATTTTTGTTTGTTAATTCCGTTTAATCAGCATTACATGTTTGTTAAATGTTTAATAAATTGTCTATAAAATATTGTTACCACAGACAACTTCCTTAATCTATTATAGTCTATTCTGAGTTATATGTAGTCTCATTTTTCTGTGTCATATTGGCACAAATAACTATAAATTCGGGGAATTTTCTGATGGAGTGCCTTCCAAGGCAGCACATTTTTAAAAAGTCACTTGGGCAAAGATTTAAACTAGGGTATATTTGTTTCTTTCCATTAGTTTCCAGCTTTATGATCTCTTTTTTTCTTTAAATATAGATTAATGTAATCATGAAGAGTCAACTTTTTTATCTGTAAAATTTTAATGCCATCTTTTTGTTTCCCTTTTTGCAATGATTATTTCACCCAAATAGTATCATATATGTGATGCACATTTGATAGGTTCTTAAAAGAATAATTAGAGAAAGCTATTTGAAACATTTTTCTTGGTCCTCTTTCTATATTTTTATGTTTCAAAGTGGAGCATGGCAATAAATATTCTTAATATTTGCTGAGATCAGATATTAAGACCTTGACAGCAGTCAGTATCCAGAGTACAACAGTCCCCAACTTTTTTGGCACCAGGGATCGGTTTCATGGAAGACAGTTTTTCTGTGGACTGGGGCGTGGGGTGGGTGGTGGTGGTTTCAGGGTAATTCAAGTGCATAACATTTATTGTGCACTTTATTTCTATTATTGCATTGTAATATATAATGAAATAATTATACCCCTCACCATAATGCAGAATCTAATGCTGCTGCTGATAGGACAGGAGGTGGAGCTCGGACGGTGGTGCCAGCAATGGGCAATGACTGTAAATACTGATGAAGCTTCACTTACTCTCCCACTGCTCACCTCCTGCTGTGTGGCCTGGTTCCTAACAGGTCACTGACTGGGTTTGGGGACAGCAGCCAGAGCAGGAAGACCATGGCAGTGTATTCTAGGGTAATAGTTAAGAGCATAGGCTATGTAGTCTTGTATTTGCTTCCTTTCCTCTCTTTTTTTTGAATTTTTTTTCTGGTTTTATTTTCTTTTTAATTTCAGAATATTATGTGGAACAAATGTTTTAGTTACATGGATTGCTTTTGTACTGCTTGAGTCAAAGTTATAAGTGTGCACATCACCAAGACAGTGTGCATTGTACCCATTAGGTATGATTTCACCCATTCCCTCCTCCCCGCTCCCACCTGCGTGGTTTCCATTAAGTTTTACTTCCATCTGTGCGCATGAACGCCAATCAGTTAGTTCCGATTTAATAGTGAGTACATGTTGTGTTTGTTTTTACATTCTTGCAATGCTTCACTTAGGAGAATTGTCTCCAGTTCTGTCCAGATTGTTGAAAAGGTATTAATTCATATTTTATGGCTGGGTAGTATTCCATGGTATACATATATCACATTTTAGTGCTTACTAACTGCCAGGCATTATTCTAAACACTTCACAAATATTATCTGTTTTTATTATCATTTTACTTGTAAGGAAACTGAGGCACAGAAAAGTTAAATAGCTTGTCCAAGATTAGAGTAGAAGTGGCTGAACTAAGTAAAATTTGAACAGAATGCACAGTCCACACTCTTACTACTAATGCTAGGTTGGTGGGATTAGAATCCTAGCTCAGTCTCTTATGGTGTGTGCCCACCCAGGAAAATTTTTGAATCTTTCTGGACCTCAGGGTTATCATTTATATGATAGGGATAATAATAATAATAACCTCGTTATAATGTTGTTTTGTGACAAAATATACTAGTCTAGTGCCTTTTAAAGAACAAAGTCTCCTTTAAAGAATATTGTTTAACATTTATGTGGCATGGAGTACAGTTACTGCTACCACTGTCTTAATCAGATTTTAATGTAAAGGGTTGTCTTTTTGGTGGCCACTGTAGTGCCTTTCTTATCTCCTAGTACCCTCTGCTAACTCAGTGCCCTCTTTATAGCCTTTATGTCTTTCAAAGTACAACTGCAATACCTCTTTTCCCACTTAAAATGCCAGAAATTCAAATTTTATACTAATTCTTCTGAATTAAGAGGCTATTTTGACAGTGTGGCTGATATTTAATTGATCAAAGAAATAGAAAGAAAAATGTGAATAGGCTGAATCTTTTCATGCGCTTATTCCTTAGAAGAGGAAGAATTCCAAATCAAAGGAAGAGTTTGGGGGAATTTGAACAGAGGGTCTTATTAGTATCTAATAAGAATTTTTTATTTATTTATTTTATTTTATTTTTTTAATTCAGGATATTATGGGGGTACAAACATTTTGGTCACATGCAATGCATTTGCCTCACCCAAGCCGGGGCTACAAGCGTATCCTTCCCCCACACAGTGTGCTCGTTTCCATCAGCTGTGGGTTTACCCCCCACCCCCTCCACCCCCACCTCTCCCCACCTGACCGGCACCCAGTGAGTACTACTACCATGTAAGCACCTTAGTGTTGATCAGCTAGTACTAATTTGATGGCAAACGAGTACATGTGGTGCATGTTTTTCCATCCGAGAAAATTTAAAGCCATTGTATCATTTGAAAATGCACTCCTTCTCCCATCTCAGTATATCCATCTTAGATTTCTTTTGGCCAACCCAAACTTTCTTCAGAAAGAATGAAAAAGGAGTGTTTATAAAATTGAATATTCTGGCAGTTAAAACTTAGGTATCATTTATTATTTCATATAGGAGGATAATTGCAGGTTTTTGATAAATAATTTTGGGCAATTCAGTTCAGGATTTATTTTATGTGCTTTGAGTTTATTTATTTATTTTTACTAATACTGCTCAATTTGAATATAATAAGTGAATAGCCTGAATTCTGCAATTGCCATTTCAGCACTAAGCAATCTTAAATCACAATTATGAATACGGTTATAAATTAAGAATGCATTTTCCAAAAGAGAAGATACAATTTCAGGTATCCTGGGCTAATTGACAATAGCACTTAAAATCATGAATATTTATGAATATCACAATGAAGTTTGAAAGTAATAAAAAATCAACAGCATGTTTAATTGTGTATGTGTTTAATGGAAAACAAATACACAAAATGATGAAATCTGATACATGCTACCCTTACTTATACTTGTAAATCTATGGAAATGCCTTTATTTCTACCCCATCCCAGGCTTTTCATGAAGGTAGCTGGCATATTGATGACGAGGTGCATTCTGTATTATGACAAGTGAAATTTTAGTGCTAAATGAATAAATAAATTCAAAGAAGGAGCCAGACGAAGAATGTAGGAAAATTAATATTGTTAAGGTACTTTCTATTAGTTTGAATTTGGTGCTTTTTATGTAAGATATAATTTTTATTTAAACGTGATACATATATTTTACATATGAGCTTCCATCTTTTATCAATAAAATATCAATATATAGTTATGATAACATTTAATCCATTGTCTCTTTGTGATTGATTTCATTCAGTTGACATATTGAATAATTTGTGCAGATTTATCAAATAGAATTCTTCTTTAGGGATGCTAGTTTTATTCCCAGATTTATGCATGCATCTTTGAAAAAAATGTAAGGCTACTTGCTTAATAAGATATTCTTTGTCTTGCTTGGAACAGTTGATTAATGGTAACTTGAGTAGGTCTGTTCCATATTTTTTAAAAATAAAAATCAAGAATTTTTTTTTTTTAAAGAAAAATTGTCGTGAAAATCCAAGGTGATAGTCATTATAGTCTGGATGTTTTTCTGAATAGTAGCTTTCATAGTTATAGATCTTTTCGGTACTGAGAATAGGCTATTCAATTTTAAAATACTGAAATTTCAAATAGTCACAGTGGTTGAGGCACAATATTCAACTTGTCAAACAAACAGTTGTGTTTAGTGTACTAGGCAAAAACTCAGAATTATGGATTTCAGAAAGATTTTCAATAGCCAACATTGAAGCCCATAACATTAGCCACAAATTATTTCTCCCTATATCCTCCATTTTAGATCAAGAGTTGGTAGACATTTTCCATAAGGGACCAGATAGTAAATATCTTAGGATATATGGTGGATATGGTGAAATCAACCATAGACAATACATAAATGATGCGTTTTACTGTGTTTCAATAAAACTTCATTTGTAATCACTTAAACTTTGAATTTCATGTGTCACGAAATATCATTCTTTTTTCAGCCATTTAAAATTTTATAATCACTTTTAGCTCATAAACTGTACAAAAACAGGCAGCAGGTTGAATTTGTCCTGTGACCTTACTTTGCCTTACTCTGCCCTGGACTAAGAACTCCTCAAAGGCAGTGAGACATATTCTGTTTGTTTTTGTGTTCCCCAATACTTAGCACATAATAGTACTCAACAAATGTTTGGCAAATAAGTTATCTGAATTATGTCTTTAATTATATATTTAACATTAATTTGTTCTTATACCGACTTTATCTTAGCAAATGGGAATTTAATTTCCATGTTAATTCAGGAAAAGGGGATGGATATACATATTCAATTTCCTTAATGTAAAACACACGCACACACACATATATACATACATATTTAAATAGCTTCATTGAGGTATAGTTTACATACAGCATAGAATTCAGTTATCTTAAATATATAATTTAATACTTTTACTAAATTTACTTAGCTGTGCAGCCATCACCGTAGTCCACTTTGTGAACATTTTCATCATTCCTAAAAGATCTCGTGTGGCCATTTGCTGCCAATCTTTATTTATATGTATTAAAATGAATGGATTAATGTAAGCTTCTATTCTGTTATGTACATCAAGAATTCAGAGGACAAATTTCATCTTTATGGATATATGTGCAAGCCCTGTCCTCTTTGAACTTTACAATCTAATGTGGTTTTTTTTCCCATTATTATCTACAGTTTACTGATAAGGAAACTGAGGTAACTTTCCTGAGTTTGCTCAGCTATCTAGTCCAGGTATAGGTCTTTGAACTGATGCACTATGGCTCCAGGGTGCCTGATTCTGATCACTCGAAGAGTGTAGGTACTTTAGAAGCCACTGATAATACTTATAAGGTTAATAAAAAGTGTTTTTAAAGAGGCAACTATAAATTAGTTTTTGATTTAAAATTTTAGGAAAGCAATAATTTTCATCAAAATCATAACTTCTATTTGTCTTTGATCATACCTAAAGCAGGATCATTAGAGAGCATAAAAACAAATAGTTTCCAGTGGTAAATAGAAAGCAATTATTCTGCTACTCAGGAAACGTGTAACCTTAATATTAATATTCCTAGTGTTATGACAAGCACTGACTGATGTCCATCTTTCCAATATATATCTTTTGAAAAGCATTGTTGAAAAAACTGGAAATAGGACTGATTTTGCATGGTCTGAAGCTTTCACCTCAGTGCTTTGCTTACATAAGTAACAGCTTGTTTATTTTTGTCTGTGCTTAAGTTGTTTAAAATTGTTTTACAATCCCCATTGTATTCTGCTTACTTTAAAATTTAAAATACATATATTGCTAAGAGCAGTAGATAAGCCATCAACAATAGTTGTGTATTTGATTCTCTCTAAGCATATAAATCCTCAAAATACAGTTTTGTCCTTGGAGAAAATGTTTAATAAAGTTATTATATATTCAAAATAATATAATTGTAGACGCTTATATATTGTATATATTTTCTTTTTCCTTGTAAATTTCTTTGTCCTTCTAATTGTAAATAATAAAAATTTATGTGAAACAAATGGCCTTATTCATTTTTGAGCACGTTGTTATAGACATAAAAAATTAGGAAATTGCCAATTTTCTGTCTCTTTCTTTTGGAAAATGGGAAAAAAAATGTTATGTCTTACAAGGTAAAGACCTACAAGAGTGTTTAGAAAGCTCTCACATGAACAACAAGATCCTGCCATCTGCTTTAGAGATTTCACATAGCTTGTTTCTAGGAACCGTATCTCACTCATGTCTGCCTGATTTCCAGTGGGTGCCCTCTAGCACTTTACACTGTATCAGTTCTTTCTGGCCGCAGTCTTTTTCTTGAGGTGTGTGTAACCCCACTGATTAGCTCCACTGTTTCTTCTATCCTCTTCTTCATTCTCATTATCACTGCCACTCATGGGGATTGGGTGGCAGGAAGGCTTGAAGCCATCACATTGCTTCTGTCTTCAAATTGGAGTCGTTGAGTAATTCTTTCACAACTTTATGGTTTTCCTAAAGGGATTTTCCACCCAGTTCCATCTCGATATTCTTACTTGATAAGGAAACAAGAAGTCTGAAGACATAAATAGGAAGTAATTCAATGGTTACAGCTATGTTCTCACTCTCTTTCTCCACCATTTGCTAGCCGTGACCTTGATTGAGCAAGTTATCTAATATTTTTAAGCTTCAGCTTCCTCATCTTTCTAATAGGGGATGATAGGAGTTATTTTGCATATTAGGTGAAATGATACATATGAAAGAGTTAGCAAAATGTTTTGTCCAGAGCAAGCAATCCTTGAATGCAAACTTTTAATATAACTATTTTTTGTGTTTTTAAATATTTATTTATTTACTTATTTATTGTAGAGATGGGGGTCTCATTATATTGTCCAGGCTGGAGTTTAACTCCTGGCCTCAAGAGATCCTCACACCCCGGCTCCCACAAAGTGCTGGGCTTACAGGTGTAAGCCACCATGCCCAGCCTGTTTTTTTGTGTTTTATCTCATGCATTTAGCAATAACTAACCTGCTGGGCCGTTTTAGAGCTCTTAAACTCTGATACTACCTGTGCAATAAATCCCGTTATGCCAACTGGAGTATCTTGATGTCCACTGATTTATGGTAATGGCTATAAATTAAAAATATAATAATAAGAATCTTACAGTTGAAAATTATTTTAGGGATAATTTATTACAAATTCCTTTTCAAAGTATCTCTTTTATAAAATACCTTGTTGGGTTTCCCACTGTACTAAAAGATTATTAGTCCTAGAGAAAATGCTTTTAAAAAGTTTCAGATATTAAAGAGAAGATATTGAGAAAAATAAATTATTAGCCAAGGAGGCTGAAATCAGATAGCACAGTGACTACTTTTTAAAAAAATATTTTCATAGCACTGAAGCCTTGAAAAAAGAATTCCATAATGTAGAGAACTCTGCATACAAACTTCGGCTTTGGAAAGAGAGAACAGTATATGCACAAAAAATATTCAGGAATTCTCTGTAATAAAATGTTTTATAAAACTTATTGAACTAGGATACTTTGTATCCTAATTGATACCCATTTTGAGAAATTACATCTTAGTAAAAGGAAGTCAGTTGCAGAAAGAGAAGTTAGTTCTATTATGAGATAGTTCTATTAAGACAGTCTTTATTTCAAGACAAAATATACAATATAACTTCTAACTGTCCATCCTAGTCGTGTTTTCTGGAGCAATACCTAAATACCATATGTCCACTTAAACTTATCGTTTCTTCACTTAACAGGCCAGCTTCCTCATGTCATGTGGTATATGTTCCCCTTATCATTCTGTCTTCCTATTTCAAAGCTTAAGCAAATCCTTCTTTGAATGTCTACTCACAACTGAATGCCATGCTGCATATGTAGTCTGCCAATAACTGAGAACAGATGAATGGACCCTTTTTGGTTCTGGAAATTTTTGTAATACTGCAACTATTACTTAACAAAAACATATATTACTGTATTAGCTTACACTAAATCTATGGTTTAAAAAAATCCTCCCTGTAAGTAACAATGAGGCCAGATTTTCCTCATACTATGCATGTGCTTTGGTTCTTGAGAACAAATGTAAAACTTTACATCTGCCCATGTAATGTTTACTTTGTGTTGGTTTCTATTCATTATTATAGGTTGTCAGGATGAATTTGAATCCTGTTTCTGAAATCCAGTAACTAAGCTGTCTTTCATAGCTTTCCATTGATCAGATAAAGACTACCCATTACGTTGAAATGGAAACATTAACTAGCATTATTTACATACAGTTACTAAAATTTTGTTGAAACATGAATACAAGGAGAAAATATGTCAGATGCTTTGTTACAATCAAGACATACTTGTATCGATATCATAGTCTTGCTTTACTAATCTAAATTTCTAAAATTTTTCCTTTTAGAAAAAGAATGACCTCTCGCACAAAGCTTACTTCAATGGTTCTTTCTCTAATCTTTCTGCATTAGAGTATAGTTAACCTTTTCCTAGTGCACTGTTAGACAATGAGTTGCCGTTCCCAGCCTGATTGGAGTTAGTTCTGATAATTGCTATATGAATACTTGAAATTGGTTAACTTAAGAGGTATGAGGTATAACAGCGGGGATCTGATGAAGAAAGCCACTATAAATCATGTTTTTCATTTATAAAAGAAGAAGAGTAAAAGAGTATAAATTAAGGAATTTTGTGTTGTAATATTTTAGTGATTCCATATTGGTTTTTAGTATTTGTGGTTAAAAAAAAATACCTACGAATACATTATTAATTACCTATTTTTTAAACCCCATGGGCATCTATCTCAAAATTAACGTATCTCTGTACCTCTCATATTCTCCATGATTTCTTGAATGTTACTAATTTTTATTTATTTGTTTATGTGTGTATTTATTTTTAATTAATTGGATCCTGGAGACTTTAATTTATTTGCAATGGTTAGAGGCGTTATTATTGTTTTTCCACAAATCTGGTTAGGGAGAATAAAATGCTTAAATTTTTGTTCAGTTATTTGCTATCTTATGCTCTTTTGCTTTGATGGATAAATACAAAATGAAAATGAGATTAAAAATTGAACTTTTCTCTATAATATATTAATATTATATGATCTTCTCCAAGTTATATTCTTATCCTAAAAATAGCTTTTAAGGCATCCTGTTTGGTCTCGATAGCAATTTTCAGGAAGTTCAGTTCATTCTAGGGCTTTAGTTTTCTTGGTGCTATCCTTATAAATTTGTGTCTCTCTATTTTCCATTGCCTGTGTGTCCTTTCTACCTTTCTTTAAAAATATGCTCATTAGCTCTTGTTTTTTTTCCATTTAAATGCCTCCCGTTTTTACTTTCACATCACCTTGTATAGTAGGAATTGTACTTTCTGTCCTCTTGAGTTTTCTGATTATGGAATTGTTCGTTTCCCCTATCCTTTTTTTTTTTTTTAAGTTTTCCAACATGTAGGGCACTGACATTTCTTTTCTAATTTAAAAGTTGTTTACATATTCACTTATCCTTAAGATTACCATAATTTTTTGTGAAAAATTGCTTCTTGCTTGTTCATCCAAATTATGCTGAGACTACCAGTCCTTCTCATTTATTCTTTCTCTAACAGAGGAGAAAATTTCAGCCAGGTAAACCATGAAATTACAGGATTTTCACAGATTAATAGGATACTTCTAAAAAAAAGTACTGATATTTTATATTCTCTTTGATTTCTTTCTAGTCTGTTCAGTATCAGGTATAGAGCTGTCCACATTTTTCTCCTGCAGTATTGCCACTGCTGTTTTCACTATTAGTATATTATCTGAATTCTCTATAATGTGTTTCCAGTCTCAGTTTATATTTCTTTTCTGATCATATTATGTTTCTGATTTAAAATTAAATAATATGATAACCCTTTGGCTAATACTACCTTATGATTTTCCCTGTTTCATGATATTAACTTGACCCTTTAGAAAAGGTGTGACTTCCTGCACAAAGCTCATCTCAATGAATCTTTCTATATTCTTCCTACATTAGAGTATTGTTAACCTTTTCCCAGTGCACTGTTAGACAATAAATTGCCTTTCCCAACTTGATTGGGGTTAGTTCTGGTAATTGCTATGTGAATATTTGAAATCGGTTAACTTAAGAGGTATGAGGTATAACGGTGGGAGTCTGATGAAGAAAGCCATCATAAATCATGTTTTTCATTTCCAAAAGCAGAAGAGTAAAAGCCAAGGAGTAAAAATTACATTTTAAGACAATAACTATGCAATATTTTATGCCTTAAATTGGACATAATTGGTACAATACAATTAACTTTTACTTCTACATCCTTTGCTAACAAGAAATTTTGGCTTCCCTGCTACCCTCATTCCCTGTATCATCAGCCTGGCCTTCAGGGTGTTTGTGATTTCATTTTACTTTGTTACATACAAGAAGAATTTTACCACTGTGATTTTTCCTCCATCTAAATGTCTTTCCAATTTTATGACTCAGTGATATTAATTCTTTTCCTCTAGGATGCCACTATGATCCCCAATACACTGAGTAACTTGGATGCTTGCAATGCAAAACACTATGAGTAACTTTTGTGTAACCTACTTGGCATAACTGAGTATGTATGTCTCAAATTCCCTCCTCAGTACACAGGATTATTAAGACTTGGCTATGCCACAATAACTTCATGCCAAAGCACCTGCCATCAGCCCTTCTAAAACATGACTCAGCTCTCTCCCTTCTACTGGATTCTGGAGGGCAAATCTCAGGTCTGAGTTAGCTTTGCTTCAGCTTTCAGTTTTCTCTCTACTGCCTTTAACTTTGTCTAAATATTTTGTTGTCCATTTCTTCAATATCTCTAACAGAACTGACTACCATTTCAAAAATAATGAATCAAGAACACATACAGTTGAGGAAAATACGTGGAAAATTTTAATATCTTTATTTTTGCAGAAGAGGAATTCTGAGGATGAATTTTTTTTAAATCTAACTTTTCTTTCAACGGAATTTGCACATATGTAGGGAAAACAATTTTGTTTGGGAATGTAGCACATTCATAAGTGCTTCTAAATTTAGGTTTCTATGGATGAATGAGATTGAGGTCAAATTTCGAGAGGGGCTAAAAATACTGGATTTGGAGCCAGGAAGACTTCAGTTTCAGTACTAGCACTATATTAACTAGCTGTGGAATCCAGGACAAGTTAACTAAACTTTAATTTTTCTGACATTTAAAAGAGAGGTAATTATTCCTATCAAGGTTGGTTGTTGATAGGATTAAATGATATATGCGCAACATAGACCAACATGTCTGCCATATGATGAGTGTTTTTTTTTTTTAATTATAACATTTTTGCTTCCCATCCCCCATCACTGTTACAAACTAGAGGTATGCATGTCAGGCATAGAAATATCAAATGTGACCATGTTTGGGCATTAGAATATCATCGCTTAATTTTTGATGGAGAAAAAAAGAGATCTCTTATGTTCGCCTTTATTTCTGTTTATATTTTGTGCCATTGTCCTTTGGTTTTTCAAATTGTCCCGGGTCCATGTGCCTGGCTCTTAGAAGGCATGACCTTATAATTGATTATGTGATGTTTTATATAATACTATAATACACCATCACACACACATGGTTTAGAACTTTGATAGTGTGATAGTGATCAGACTTTATCTATGATGGGAAGCATCACCTTACCCCTTCAATTTATTTTTAAAAGGGTCATATGAGGGGTTGCTGTGGTGATGAAGTGTAAAACAATCTGAAAATGGAGTCAAAACCTAAGTTTTACCCCTTGCTTTACCACATTTGAAATACCACATTTGAGCTTAGACAGAGCCCTTTCCTTTGAAGTGAAAATAATGATATTTGTTGGGAAAGTTAAGTGGAATCATGTACGAAAAAGTGCAGTGTAATCCGTAAACTTGTTATTGCAGCTGGGCAGGGTGTTACAGAGATTTCCATTTTTACTTCCACACCGCGATTCAGGAACTTCCAACCTAAATCATTATTGTAGTAGGCCAAGTAATTGGAGGCTCTCTTCCCTTCCTCCCTCACCGCCTTCCTTCTTTCCTTCCTTCTTCCACTTCGAAGAAGCTGGATGTATTAAATCATTAGATTTTGTTGAGATAATATAATCCGTGCTATCTGCAAGTTCTATCAAACTTTTAAACATCAGCAGGCTGTATGAAGTACTTTTATCACATTCAATGTCTTCAAAACTATCTGAAAGTTTCTGATAATTCATAAATAGGTTATATGACACAAGGTATACTTCTCTGTGAGAAACTCTCACCAGCTGGATTTGATTCTGAGAATATACTTAGTTTTGCAATTTATAATGAGAAAATTGTTCTTGCCCTAAAACATAGGATTTTTTGAGATGAGATAGAAGAAATAAAGATGTTTGCAACTGAAAAGTTAATGAAAATTTATTATTGTCCTATTTCTTATAATTACAGTATCCTTCTCCTCTTTTACATCTTAGGATTCTAGAACTCTTGTCCTAAAACTTCAGGGAAGACAACGTGTTCTTCCTAAGTTTATAAAAATCTCTCCCAATACTATGATGTGGAATCTCAGCTGATTTTGTGCCTTTCTTTTTTTTTCCAGTATATCTAAAAACATTACAAAATGGACAATTAAATTCTGATGGTCCTATTTATGCTCTTGCTGTATATTTGTTATTTAACTGATTATTGAAATGAAAATTCCACTGGTGATTCAACTAGTGTATTTTAATACTAGTAAATGTATTTACTTCTAGAAACAATGCCTTGCTCAAGATTTCTTAATGCATTAAGACATATACATGATTTGATAGCCTCTTCACTTATCTTTAAATTGCATAATCAAAATTGTAGATTTTTTAAAAATATAATTTTAATTTCAGTTTGTTTGCTGTTCTTTTTTCTGTTTGCCATGTTTCAACCACTTAGCTTTAACTCCCTTCCACAATGTCCAGAATATCTAGTTTCATCCTGTGCTCATAGCTCAATGCTAGCAGATGAAACATCCAACTGCAAAGCTTTAAAATGTGTAATATCAGTGATGGCATCTTGGCTTTCAGCTAACTCATCTGGCAGAACTTTTCTTGGGCCTTCTTACCTGGGCAGCATATTTGGCTAGAGAGAAAGCCACTGAACTTTTTCCAGAGTGGAGCTGAGATTTGGCCTTTCTAGACTGCCTTGAATTCTTGTATTTATATACTTCTAACTGGCTGCCTGCTATACCTAGAGAAATCGCTTAATATTTATTCTGATAATTGTGGTGTTCTTTAACTCTGAAAATAAGGAGGCCTTTCATTCACCTATGGGCTAGATGATTAATTATTTGTTAGCTGATATATTGACAGCTGGGAATGGAAGGCACAGTGATTAACTCTGCCAAAAGTCCTGCATCGTAATATTCAGTGTTAAGCGTTAAGTAAGTACTTCCTAAGGGAAGCTTTGAAGAAAAAAAAAAAGCATAATAACCCATACCCACTAAAAGTTTTAGGCCCTTTTAATGGTTATATCACCAATAATATGAAAGTATGTTTTGTTTTGTTAGGTATTAATTTTTGTCAAAATTCTACCTGGCTATTAATTCTGGGCCACTTAATGGTGTTTCAGAGTTACTGTTTTTAAGATGAAACTGGAGGGATCACTTTGTAGTAACAAAGTGAGAATCTTTTACAGACATTCTGTCAGGATACTGTTCATTTCAATGAAAATGTAGGCTATGCCTACATTTTTTCTAGATAGGAGTAATTTAGTTATAAATAAGTCTTTTGAAAGCAGTGTTCATTTTTGTTTACTGGTAGCTTTCTGGAGTTTTTCATTTAGAACTAGTTTTCCTGCTATACATTCCACAATAAACAAAAACAACCCCCCCTTTCAAAAACATTATGCCCCGTATTTTTATTAAATGTAATTATTTAGTAAATTTTTAATAATATCAGGAGTCAAAGAATTCCATTCTATATGCTTAAAAGTAACTTCAGAAAACCCTATACAATAAAGGCATTTGGTCTCGTAGCCTTACAAGAGAGGGCAGAAACAAAAAACAAAAAACACAAGTACACATATATAGTTTCTATATACATATCAAATGTCGAATTCGAAAGAACTCTGAAATTGAAATATTCATGTGTAAGTATAGCTACAGAATTCTTGGAAAGCCTGATGAAGATTCATTTCCTCATAGAACTTGCCAAAAGATATCTCACTTGAGAAATATTGTATGTATTTTACCTTTGACAGATATTAGAAAACAAGCATTAATTTAGAGTTTCATAATATGGTCATTACATAAGAATTTTGGGTATTAGGCAATATACAATGATGAGGGTCAAAAAGTTAACATTCAGGCCTTTCAGACTTTAACTAGATTTAAGAAGCTATAATTATTATGTTCTGGTATAAATCCATTGTGTACTTACTTGAATATTAAAAATAAATATAAACTTCTATATTAAAGTGAACTAAACAGCTATATAAAATGACATATATTCACAAAGACTTTAAAAACCAGGGGAAGATTTAAATGATGAGCTTTATTTTGATATAAAAATAAGTGGAGGTAAAATACTATTGGAGTTTAAATGATGGAAAAGTTAATTCTAATTGAAGGAGTAAGAGAGGAAGATGCCAGAGAATGATTCAGAACCCAGTTGTCGACTTTTAAAAATAGATGTGAATTACAGGTAGAGATGGCAGGGCCTAGAATTCTAGTAGGACTGAACAGCATGACTATACTACATACCTAAGTGCTTGAAATTCCATAATATAGCTACTAAATGTTGATTCTGATAAGGTAAAGAGATATTGTGTATGTTTGAGTAAAATCTACTTAATTTTCTAACATAAAGCTTAAAATATATAAAAGTGTTTTATTTCTGCTTTTCTTCTTTCTTTTTTTAAAGTATTATTTCCCTTTTGAAAACCTGCTCACGATTCCAAAATAAGTCATTTGATTTTTTTTTTAAATTTTTGTAAAAGGAATTAACATGATTTTTGTATAGGTGAGAGAGGTAAGACTCTTGTTTCACTCTTCTGCATGTAGGTATCAAGTTTTTCAAACCAAAAATGGATGAAAGACCTAAACAGAAGACCTGAAACTGTAAAACTTCTTCTAGAAGTGTTTCTTCTAGAAAAATAAAATAACTACTAGATGAAAACATAGGGGAAACAATTCAGGACATTGATCTGGGAAAATATTTATGAATAACACCTCAAAAGCACAGGCAACAAAAGCAAAAATAAACAAATGGGATTATATCAAACTAAAAACCTTCTGCACAGCAAAGGAAACAGTCAACAGAGTAGAAAGACAACTTACAGAATGGGAGAAAATATTTGCAAACTACTCATTGTACAGGAAATTATATCCAGAATATACAAGGAACTCAAGCATCTCAGCAACAAACAACCCAGACAATCGGATTTAAAAATGGGCAAATGATCCAAACAGAAATTTTTCAAAAGAAGACATCCAAATGGCCAAACAAATATATGAAAAAATTCTCAGCATCACTAATCACCAGGGAAATGAAAATAAAAACCACAGGAGTTATCATATCACCCTAATTAGGATAGCTATTATTAAAAAGAGAAAAAAATAACAAATGCTGGCAAGAGTGCAGAGAAAAGGGAACCCATATACATGACTGATGGGAATGTAAACTAGTACAACCACTATGGAGAGGAGTATTGAGTTTCCTCAATAAACTACAAATAGAACTACCATATGATCCAACAATCCTACTACTGGACCTTTATCCAAAGGAAAAGAAATCAGTATATTGAAGAGATATCTGCACCTCAATGACTATTGCATCACTATTTGCAATAGGTGTCCAATAGCAAATGAATGGATACAGAAAATGTGGAATATATACACAATGAAATACTGTCATTTGCAGCAGCATGGATAGAATTGGAGAACATTACGTTAAATTAAATACGCCAGAAACAGAAAGTTAAACACCAGATGTTCTCACTCATATGTGGAAGTTAAAAAAAATTGATCTCATAGAAGTAAAAAGTAAAACAAAGAATACTAGAGGCTGTGAAGGGTAGGAGGAAGGGGGAAATTGATAAAGGATACACAATTGTAGTTAGATAAGAAAAATAAGTTCTAGTGTTCCATATATCACTATAGGATGACTATAGTTAACAGTAATATATGTTTTCAAATATTAATAGATAGAAGGAGGATATAGAATGTTCTCAATACAAAGTAATGATAAATATTTGAGACGATGGATATGCTAATTACCCTGAGCTAATCACGATACATTATATGTATCAAAACATCACTACGTACCCCCGTAAATATGTAGAATTATTATATCTCAATTAAAAATAATACAAGAAAATAAATATTAATCACATCTAAAAAATTACTGAAAAAAAAAAAACACTAAACATGAATTACCCTGTTAACAAAATGGTATAGCCACTCTGGAAAACAATATGAAGATAATCTAAATGAGCTGAAGTCAGGATCTTCAAGAGATATTTGCACTTCGTGTTGATTTCAGCATTATTTAAAGTAGCCAAAATATTGAATCAACCTAAATGTCTATTGGTGAATGAATGAATACAGAAAATGGGGTACATATATATATGCATGTATAGCATAATAATATATATAAACATAATTTATATATATGTATTATTCAGACTTAGAAAAGAAGGAAATCCTGCCATATGTGGCAACATGGGTGAACTTTGAGGACTAAGTCCTTTTACTTTTCTATTTTGTATTGTACGCTAGGTATAAATAACTCAAAAACATTGTCTTTTATATGGCAGATTATTTCTACTAATACATTGTACTTTTTAAGGATCAAAGTCTAGTTCAAACCATGGTTTAATATTCAACTTCTCCAAGAAAACTTTGCTGGCTCATTTCATCCTATTTTATGTTATTTCTGCTGGATATGTTTCATTTAATTTATGTTTTTTTTTTTTATTTCAGCATATTATGGGGGTACAGATGTTTAGGTTACGTATGTTGCCCTTGCTCCTCCCCTCCCCCCCAAGTCTGAGTTTTTATTTATGTTTTTTAAATTTATTTTTCAATATAATATCTCTGTACTACATGCTTGCTTATATGTTTTCATGGATGAATACTCCCTAATTTATGTATGTCCTTATTACTCTTAGATTATATAAATCCTGAAGGACAAGAATTGTTAATTCTTCTGTTTTATCCTGTGTACCATAACTGTGAACACAGAAGAGAAGTTTGTGAAAAGCATAAAGTAGTAGTTGAGGCCCATTTTTCTCTTGATTTATGCCAAACTGCTATTTTAAAAGCATCCATAATTTTGCTGTAGATACTAAATGAAAATAGAAAAACAATTCCTTGGAAACCTATTTTGGTGCTTTGAAATAAATTTGTGAAAGAGTAAAAGAACCCCAAAACACATGTTTGTCTACTTTGTGATATAATATAAACATTGATATTTGGGGCCTTTTAAAAAACAGCAGTTTTAATAACCAGTAGAAAGTTAAGGATATTTAGTTATACAATTGAGTTGCTGATTTTTTCTAGAAATCCATAAAACATTAAACATTAAATATTAAAAGGAGTTCGTTGACAAAATTGGAGCTTAATAAACTTGAGTTGTGTGTTTTTTGAACTATAGTCTATAGACATATAATTGTAAATATTTTTTCAGAAAAATATGCCTCAATTTAGTAAATGTAGCATGAAGATGAACACTTACTTCATCACTCAGTTAATATTTATAAACAATTTTAATATTATCAATATGAACTATCAGCAATTTTCTTCATCTTCTTTTCTCTCTTTTTAAATTACCTTAGAATATAGTTTGTCTTTATTCCAGAATCCTATATAGGATGCTATAAAATATATTCTCTTAATTATAATTTAAAAGGCATTTGGTAGAAGATATTTTCTAGAGTATAAAGTTTATTACATCAAAATAATTTAGGTGAGTTTTTACCTTAAATAAAATGACAATCTGTTGACAGAAATGAAAACAAAAATGTTTCACCATAACACATTCATGCAACAATTAATACTCCACAATAACTCTGTTTCTACATGAGTTCTGAAATAAAGAAAATAATGTTTATGAAAATATTTCCTTTTTGACTTTTGCTGAAACTCTCCATTTCCTTGAAAACTCAGAGTATGTTCCTAAGCTGATTTCATAGTCTAGTAATGAGTTATAAAACCTCCAATTATGACTTTAGCCTTTTTTAATATATTTTTTCAATGGTTTATGAAAATGCCCACTTCTTCAGTGCTCATAGTTTCTTTTGCTGATGAGTTTTTCTGCCATATTTAGACACAGAAATCATACTTTCTAATTTTAATGTTGAATAATAACCACAGGTACAAAAGTGACAAACAACCAGAAACTACCAGTATATGACATGAAAATATCTCTGATTGAGACAAACTGAACTTTCACTATTAGCACCTGTGAGGCTGGAAGAGAGTAAAACAAGTCTATTAAGATTATCATTAACTTTTTTTGTTCACATTTCGAGATGGAATTAAAATTGAAAATACCAGCTTTCCTTTTGTTCTTTATTTTACCTTTTTTCAAAGAGTAATGCATGGTAATGGAAGAATTGCTTGCAACATCCTAAATGCTCAAAACTGAAGGGGTGAAATATATTTTACAACTAATAAGATTGACAGAGAAATCAAAACTCATACACATGAACTGAGCCCTGTGTATTGATGGCATTTACACAAGGATTTAAATTTTTGTTTTGAATTTACAAAAGGAATGAACTTCAGTATTGGTTTAAATCTCTTGGAAAGAAAGCTTAGTCTTTCTTAAAGAGTTTTCCTGTCAATGGGTCATCTTAATCTTAATCATTCTGCATCTGTTATTTTCACATTGAATGCTTGGTAAATTTCCAGCTAATGTAAATGTTGAATGGAGACAGCCTCAAGATCTAGTCTGGTAGCATCAATGGCCCAGGTTAGAAAACCTATTAATTTCACACCAAGTCTTGACTCTGTTCTAGTCAGAAGGGATTTGTTCAAATTTGAAGTGCCTACTCTTCCATTAGTGGATGATGCCCAGGTAAAGAAAACTACCAAAAGATAAATGTAACATACCATGTGTTACATCGACAGAAATAAAAGACATGGCACATTTTGAATTTCAGAAACTTAGATGACTTTTTTAAACATACACGGATTTCTTAAAAACTAAAGTTCTTAAAATAAACCACCTACTAAATTTAGTAAGAGTAATGGATTTTGGCAGTAGGTAGTTTACTACTTCCTGCCTCATGGATGTTTATAATGCGACAGGGACTTTATTATACATATGAAATGACATGATTGCCCTTTGTATTTCCAGAGCAGCAGTGATCTCATCACCAAATTTGTTTATGCTGGTATTGAGGTACTTTAATAATATTTCTAGCCAGCACTGGTCTTGGTTTCTAGATGCATTTGTAAAAGAATAGTAGTAAGAGGAAATAGTATAGGTTTTGGAGTCTAGTCTGAGCCTCATTTCCTTCATCCATTGAATGAAGATTAATTGTTCATATCTGGGGTTTTAAAATAAGATTCTATTGTTATTTATTCATGAAAATAGCAAAATAACAGTTCTACAGTTTGTTTTAAGTTTAACCATATGAATTTGCCATATTTGTGGGTTAAAGATTGTCAAACATCAACAATTTCATATGGTTCAACCAAATATTCTGTATGCTGTAGAATTACCTTTAAGGTTTTCAAAGTCCACATTCACAGGTATCTGCTTATTATGTGTCAGATGCTGTGCTAAGCACCTTTGAAAGGTGAACACATTTAATCATGATGGCAACCCAATTAATAATCAACATTATCATGACCATTTTAGAGATGCAAAAATTGCAACACAAAGAGGTCTGGTAATTTAAGGTCACACAATTAGTAAGGGTTGGAGCCAAAATTTAAATGCAGACTGTCCAAGTCCAAAACCCACTTAATACTTTGTAATTGGGTCTTTTATGTATTATATATTAGAAATGTTCTTAATGTAAGAAACCATCTAGTGAGCCTTATGTAAGAATTTTATGGAAAAGACATTCAGAACTCCTAAGGTAGAGGTCCTAAAAACAAACAAGCAAAACATTCTCAGGAAATTAATGAAGTAGGCCCATAAAAAATCTGCACTTTGGGTAATAGATGAGGATGCAGAATTGTAGTTTGTGTCTTTTATCTAGTCCATGTCATAGGAAATATAACAGTTTAGTAAAAATACATTTAGATTAGCACTAAAAGGAAATGAGCAATTGAGCCATGAAAAGACATGGAAGAAACTTAAGTGTGTATGCTCAGTGCAAAAAGCTGCTTGAAAAGGCTTCATAATGTATACTTCCAACTAGATACCATTCTGGAAGAGGGAACCCCATAGAGACAGTGAAAAATCAGTGGTTGCCAGAGGTTGGGGCTCAGAAGGATTAGTAGGCAGAGCACAAAGGGTTTTTAGGGTAGTGAATCTACTTTGTGTGATATTGTAATATAATGATGGATACATGCCATTATATATTTGTCCAAATGCATAGAACATACAACACCAAGGTTGAACTTTATAAACTGTGGACTTCGGGTGATGATGTGTCAATGCAAGTTTATAAATTTTAAGAGATGTTGGTAATGGGGAAGACTGTTCTTATGTTGGGGTAGGAGGTATATGGAAAAATCTCTGTACTTTCTACTCAATTTTGCCATGAGCCTCAAACTGCTCTAAAAATAAAGTGGATTTTAAAAAAACACATTTAGTGCCCAACACTGTCCATCTGAGAGCAAAGCAAGAAACACATATTAAAAGGAGTTGCATTTTAGATACTACAACTTAATGATACCAATTGGCTGCAACGACTAACTTCTCTGGCTGTGTATTCCTTTTTACCACTGATTCCAACTCTTCCTCTCTAAATTGTGGCTTAAACAAAGAGTGCAATGTGCACCACCCGAAGGATGGACATATTTGAAACTCGGACTTGCGGAGGGGGCAAGGGCAACATATGTAACCTAAACATCTGTACCCCCATAATATGCTGAAATAAAAAAAAAAAAAAAAGCTAAAAAAGTACAAAGTTGTTATTGTCACCAGTATTCAGTGGGAGAAAGTCAATTGTTATAGCAATGCTGACAGCCTGGAAGAAAAAAAATGTATTCCTCAGCTAATGTCTATTTTGCCATGATAAAAGAAGTAACTAGTGTTGTGAAAAGTGACACACCTTCTACCTTATGTTGTTTCATGTGCAGACACACTCATATCCACAGTCGCTCACATACAGATAAATATATATATATGTTTTTCTATTAGGTTTCTCCCATTTCCAGTCACCGCCTATAGGTAATCAATCTCATTAGTTTCTGGTTTATCCTTTCCAACTTTGTTTTTGTATGAAATGTGCAGATACGTATTTGTTTTCTTGTATCTCTTTATATTATACACAAAAGTTAGCATACTATAGAAATTTTTTATGCTTTTTATTTTATTTTTCACTTTACAATATATCCTGGAAAATGCTTCATATCAGTTCATTCAGAATTCATTAAAATCTTCCTTATTCCCTTTTTCCAGCTCAGTGGTACTCCATTGTGTGGATGTACAGTCAGGATACAGAATGTTTATGCCACAGGGATCCCTCATATCGGCCTTTCGTAGCCATATCCACTGCCCTCCCTACCCTGGCTCCCTGACTACAACTCTTGGTAATGACCAATCTGTTCTCCATTTCTGTAATTTTGCATTTAAAGCATGTTATATTAATAGAATCATATAGTATGAAACATTTTAGGTTTGGCTTTGTTCATTCAGCATAATCCCCTCAAGATTTATCCAAATTGTGTGTTTCAGAAAAATAAAGGTGTGAGGTGATAGATTTGTTAATTAGCTTGATTTAATCATTATAAGATTTGCTGGGCGTGGTGGTTCATGCCTGTAATCTTAGCACTCTGGGAGGCCAAGGCAGGAGGATCATTTGAGCTCAGGAGTCAAGACCAGCTTGAGCAAGAGCAAGACCCTGTCTCTCCTAAAAATAGAAAAAATTACCTGGGTGTAGTGGCATACTCCTGTAGTACCTACTACTTGGGAGACTGAGGCAGGAGGATAGCTTGATCCCAGGAGTTTAAGGTTGCTATGAGCTAGGCTGACACCATGGTACTCTAGCCTGGGCAACACAGCGAGACTCTGTCTCAAAAAAAACCAAATCATTCCAAGATATCTACATATATTAAAACATTACATTGTACATCATAAATGTATGCAATTTTTAATTTGTCAGTTAAAATATTTAAAGGTAAAAATTGAATAAGATTGTGAGAAATAGATGCTTATTTCTCCCAAGGAAAACAATGAAGAAAAATAATTTTTTAATTTAAAAAACTGTGTTAGTATTTTATTCATTTTAATTGAATAGTATTCCATGGTATGGATTTAGAACAATTTTTTTAACCATTTACCCATTGAAGGACAGATGGGATGACTCCATTTTGTGATACTATTAATAAAGCTGGTATGAACATTTATATACAAGTTTTATGTGAACATAAATTGTCATTCTCTGGTTTGAATGTCAAAGAGTACAATTGCTGGGTTGCATGGTAATAGTGTGTTTAATTTTATAAGCTGCATTCCAGAGCGGCTGTATTATTTTAAGTTTTCAACAGTGTGAGTGATCGTTGTCTTCTAATGCTTATCGGCATTTGGTGTTGTCACAATTTTTTTCTTATTAATATTTTAGGCATTCTGATAGATATGCAGTAATATCTCATTTTGGTTTTAATTTTTATGTCCCTAATGGCTAATGATGCAGAATGTATCTTTATGGGTTTATTTGCTATTTGTGTATTATCTTTGATGAAATGTATTTTCATGTCTTGCCTATTTTCTAGATAGAATTTCTTTTTTTATGGTTGTTTTTTTGAGGCAATGTCTCTCTGTGTCGACCCTGCTAGAGTGCAGTGGCATCATCATAGCTCACAGCAACCTCAAACTCCTGGACTCAAGCGATCCTCCTGCCTCAGTCTCCCAAGCAGCTGGTACTACAGGCGCACATCACAGCACTTGCCTAATTTTTCTATTTTTAATAGAGACAGGGTGTCCACTCCCATTCAAGCTGGTCTCAAACTCCTGAGCTCAAGGGATCCTACTGCCTGGGCCTCCCAGAGTGCTAGGATTACAGGTGTGAGCCACCACACTAGGCCTGGAATTTCTTTAACGCTTGAGTATCCAGAGTTCTTTATGCACTCTAAATATTCATTCTTTGTCAGATATGTGGGCTGTGAATATTTTCTCCCAATCTGTAACTTATCTTTTCATCCTTTCCACACAAGCTTTTGCATAGCGAAAGCTTCCTATTTACTAATGTTTCCATTTATGGATCCTGCTTTAAGTGTAAAGTCTAAGAACTCTTTATCTTTACCTAGATTCTGAACATGTTCTTCCACGTTTTAGCTACAAAATGTAGTTTTTAATTTCGTACTTAAGTCTATGATCCATTGAGTCAATTTTTGTATGAAGTGAAAGGTTTGGTTGAGTTCCATTTTCTTAACTGTGCGTGTCCAATTGCTCTCACACAATTTTTTGAAAAGTATATCTTTCCTCCATTTAATTGTGTTTGCACCTTTGTCAAAAATTTATTGAGTATTAATATATTTGTGTGGGTCTCCTTCTGGGTTGTCTGTTATGTTGCATTGATCAATGCCTCTGTCTCTCTTCTAATACCACGCTGCCTTAATTATTGTAGCTATATACTATAGTAGGCCTTAATATCAGGTAGAGTGATTCCTCATACTTTATCCTTCTTATTCAAGATAGTTTTGGCTATTCTAGCAAGCCTGTGCCTTTCCATGTAAATTTTAAAGTATGCTTATGTATGTGTATAGAAAGCCTTTCCTGGGATTTTGATAGGAATTAATTTAACATATCAATTAATTTGGGGAAAATTGATATCTTTTCTACTTTGAGTCTTCCAGTCTATGAACATGATATATTTATTTATTTAAATCTTGATGCATAAATATTTATCATAGAAAACATGATGGAACACAATGAGTTTAAGTTCTTATTATGCTTAAAATGAAAATTTGTAACAATCTGTGTTCCCTAACTGTTAGTTCAACTTCATTTTTCACAGAACTAGATAAATTAATTCTACATTTCATATGGAGCCATAAAAGAGCCCGAATAGCCAAAGTAATCTTAATGCAAAAGAACAAATCTGGAGGCATCACATTATCTGGCTTCAAATTATGTGATATTATAAGGCTATAGTAACCAAAACAGCATGGTACTGGTATAAAAATGAGACATAGACCAATGAAATAGATAGAGAACCCAGAAATAAAACCATAAATCTTAAACCAACTAATTTTCAACAAAGCAGTCAATTTCAAATTCTTTTATTATTCTTAAAAGAACAACATACAATAGAAAATATATTTAATTTGACCATTTCTATTTTGAAGGAAGAGAAACTGATCTTAAAAGGAATCAAAAGTTATTTCAGAGATCTATCTTAGGTCACAAAATTATTAATGAGGTTAATATCTATATTAATGGACACAGCACATAGCAGTTCTAAGTCAGGGTTAATTTTATATAATTTGAATTATCATCTATTATGTTTATATATAATCTAAATTCATGGTTACCCATATTGTTATATTTAAATTAATTAAAAATTAAACATCTCTATTTCTTATGTAGTATGATAGGAATACTTTTAGGATGTGTGATTTTACTGTAGCAATTTTGGAAATAACATCCCAATAATTTAAACATGTATTATACTGATTTTAAGTAATTGTAGTAAATAGGCTGGAACTATTTGGTTTATCCTTTGAATTTTTAGAAACAAGCTCCTCAATGACTTATATGTCAGAATTTTGGAAAATATATGAGAATTATGTATGTCTTAATTTTTTAAAAAGGCATCTAGAAGATTTCCCAACTATCACACCTTGAGAAGGAAACCTAAGTTCTACTATGAATATTGGGAGTAGATAACCAGTATTTATATATAAAAAGAATATACTATTATGCTGTGATTGGATTTTCTGGAATGTACCCACTTTTACAAGGGAGATGGCTATTGCAAAACCTATGAAATTTCTCTCTGTTAGCTGTTGTTGGTGTTATATACTTATCTCATCATTGTAATTTCAGCTCATAATTTAGTGCATTATATGTATAATAAAATTTTCAAATTTATATTTTACATTTATGCTGCAAGATCCCTTGGTAATTTCATCAATTCAGAAAATATTTTAGTGACTACTAAAATTTAGCCATCTTTAAGATGAAATTGCATAATAATATCATAGATAGCTAAGGAAATTATATAACGGCTTAGGATGGGAACTGAAAAAAGAAGATCATATACAATTCAAGCTATGAACAGAATTAGGTAACCAATAATGTAATTTTTAAAATTAGCATTTTCCAGCATATGAATCTCAGAAATATGTATATAAAAATAAAGTTTCAAATTGAAACCTAAAAATGAAAGACTGGAATCTTTGTTTTGGAGTTACAATGCAGAGAGAAAAAAAATGAAAACTTGACAAAAGAGCGCCCTAGGTATCAACTGAAATACGATTTTTCAAAGAACCTAAAATAATTGTCCTATACATTTTCATCAGTGCCTGTTCACCCTTTGCTGTGCTTTCTTTTTCTAAACAGTTTTACTCACTGACTAATCCCTATCTTAAACCAGTGGTGAACACCTCAGTGAATTGCAGCTAGCCTATAGGTGACCAGGCATGTTAACATAATCAGGCCTATCCCTGGAATTGAGTTAGCCTTAGAAAGTGAACTTAAAAGTCAATGAAGTAGAGTTAGATTTGAAAGGTCAGAGTAGCCATGGGCAAGGTGGAGTTACGAGGAAACAAAGTATAAAAAAATCAGAGAAAATGTAAAATAGAAAGACGGGATGATTGGGTCCAACTAGGCAAGAAAAAAGTTAACAAGAAGGAGATGATTCTTTCTCTGAGTGCTCAGTTAGCAGTGAGCTTAGTGATCTACATGTAGCCTTACTGTAACCCCCTCTTTACATCTGTGACTCATCATTGAAATGAAACACCCTAATTAACACAAGGGGACAATACAGCAAGCACTCCGTTGATTATTGTTTCTTCTCCCATAAAGATTACCCTATTCTGTTAAGTGGACTAAGACGTATATATTAAGTAAAAAGACTGTACTTGTACATTTTTCCTTATTAGAGATTTAAGGCAAACTAAAAATCCATTTAAATCTATACCCAAATTTTAGAATCTCTAGAAAATGTATTCTCAGTAACAGTGGACTTCAAGTGAGTGTTTCAATTCTGGTTCCTGATTTGTTACCATATTTGTTGCACAAGCATACCTTAAAATGCTTCACATAGAATCTTGCTTAATGAAGTGATATGAACTTGTAGCCAGTGTACAGATGTTGGCTTGCCTATGTGTATCAATTTGCAAAGATAGTCTATAAAACAGTGAATTAGCACTAATGATTTATACTATCCTCACTATTGAGCATTTGTAGTATAAGGCATCTTAATATTTTAGTTCCGATTCCTTCAAAATAGAAATAGTTCACTTAATCTAATGCTATTATCTATGTGTGCTTTAAGATAATAAAAGAATTAGAAATTATAAATGAGAATATACATGAAAAAGATGTCACCCATCCCCAAGATCAAATAAAGGCTATATATATATATTTTAATGTGATGCTTCTGATTATTGAGCTCTGGTTAATTCTTTTGTGCAGTTGCCCTTACCCAGTATGCCATCAATCGTTTCTAAAATACTGCTGAATTCTGATCAGGATATAAATATTATTTTTCTTTTAATGAATATATGCTATATCAGCAAATTTTGTTAGGTTTTATGTGGCAGGAAGTCCAGTGTGCTTCAATGAAGAGGTGAGAAACACAAAATGATGGCATTCAGGAACCAATAAAGATGGAGACTTATTCAATCTTAAGTGAACATTTCCTTCAGTATAAGGAAGTATTCTCACTCCTACAGGGATAGTGCTGAAGAAAACCATAGGAATAATTGTATAACTCTGAACATTGAAAAGACAATATGAGATACTTATACTGTAAATGGTCATCATATTATAATTACTGCTGATATGTTTATAGTTCTTTAGTGTCTTAAGGCTGTCAGTGGAACCATCTAAAATTACAGAATTCAAAGTTTGTGGCAAACATAAACAATTTAAAAACTCTGAATTAGGATATCTTCTTTAATAGATGGGTACGTTACTTCATTCCACAAAGTTAATGAGAACAATGAAGACACGGGAATCTGAAAACTATGTCGACTTGTTTCTGTAAATTATCATCCACCTATAAAATCTTATAACACTAAATTTATAACTATCATTTATATATATGCCTATATAAGTATATACACATACACAAATACACACATATATGTATACACGCATATTATATATATTTTTTTTTCCTTTACGAAATTATAGACTACTAAATGAAAACATGACCAGTGACTAAACACAAAATTACCAATAGCAAATGTTATTTTTTTCTGTTCAAGGTTTATAGTTTATTTCTTCTTTTGTTTATGACTTGTGTAGGAGTTAATTGGGTGATTTTTGGACAAGACAAAGTTGGAGTTAAATATCACTGTGAACACTTTTTCACTGTGTGATTTTAGACATTTATTTTTTGTAGGATTCAGATTTTCATCAACAAAATAGAATAACATAATTGTCAAATTATTTTCAAAGCTATATAAAAAAAAATATCTAAAGTGCTTGGCATAATGCCTGATACATGCTATACATGAAAAAAAAAAGTAGCTACTAAAATAAAGGGGAGAATTAACCTGAAGATCTTCAAAGTGGCTTCCATGAGGTTTGTTTCCTTGTTTATAACCACACTTGAAAAATCAATTAGGGAAAAGCAGAAGAAGGGCAAAAGGGAGAATCAGGGAGAGGAATGTTTCTGACTTCCCACATTCATTGTGTGACATTCACACTAACTGGTAAACTGATACTATTTTTTTTTCTTTTCTATTTACTATAAAAATCATAAAACTAAAATAAAATAAAGCAAAGAATAAATTAAAAAATAATAAATTATAATGAAAGTAGTTGGTAAAGTTTAAGAAGTAGTATTAAGATTTTGGTTTTCAGTAATGCACTAGATAAATTAGTCCAAACCTCCAATCAGAAAAATTGAACAAAACAGAAAGTGAAAGTCGAAGGTATTAGAGACCTTAAAGTGGAGTGAAGAATGAAAGGGCCAAGGGTTGAAAGAAATCAAAAATTAAGAGAGATGGTATAAGAATTGGGGATCACTTTTCTTCTGGGGAATTTACTATTTTCATAAGAAAATGCTGAGGGTGCAGATGGTTGGGCATAATATTTCATAGCCACACAGAGTTACAAGGACAAAAGTTTCAGCTGGGATATGTCAAAATTTGGGAGCTTGGCAAAAAAAATACCACAATTTGATTTGGGGTTGATCAGCTAACCCTAGATGCAAGAGTTAGACAAGTAGATGAGAGTTAGTCACCTCTCATAGGGAGTAAAGCTATGTCTTGTGGGTGGCCCAGGAAATAGAAAAATCTTTGAAAATGGATTAAGTTATTCCTAGATCAATGTGTCTAGAATAACCCTACAAAAATCCTGCATGGTTAAAGAAGATATTGTTCTAAGAGTCAAATTATTTCTACAATTTTTCAACTAGAGCACCTGGCATACAAGCAGACAACACCAGTCACATGAGGAGACAATATGCCCAGAATCAGAAGAAACCCCAGGCAGAATAATTGGTGTTCCTGATATTAGAATTTTCAGATAGAGCTGTTAAAATAAGCAGGCTTACTATGCTATGAAGATAAAAGACAACCATGCAATTCTTAGTAGAAACCTGAAAACTACTTCGTGCTAAAGACACAACGTCTGAAAAAGAACTCAGTAGAAATTGTATAATTGAAAGGTAAAGTTCAGATATAAGATCCTATCATCAGCAAAGAGCGATAGTTTTACCTCCTCTTTCCCCATTTGTATGCACTTAATTTCCTTCTCTTGCCCGATTTCTCTAGCTAGGACGTCCAGTACAATATTGAATAGGAGTGATGACAGTAGGCATCCTTTTCTTTTTTTTTTTTTTTTTTTTGAGACAGAGTCTCACTGTGTTGCCCGGGCTAGAGTGCCGTGGCGTCATCCTTGCTCACAGCAACCTCAAACTCCTGGGCTCAAGCTATCCTCCTGCCTCAGCCTCCCGAGTAGCTGGGACTACAGGCATGCGCCACCATGCCTGGCTAATTTTTTGTATATATTTTTAGTTGTCCAATTAATTTCTTTCTGATTTTAGTAGAGACGGGGTCTCACTCTTGCTCAGGCTGGTTTTGAACTCCTGAGCTCAAACAATCCGCCTGCCTCAGCCTCCCAGAGAGCTAGGATTACAGGCGTGAGCCACCGCGCCCGGCCAGTAGGCATCCTTTTCTTGTTCCAATTCTGAGTGGGAATGCTTTCAACTTCTCATTCAGTATGATGTTGGCTGTGGATTTGTCATATATGGATTTTCTAATTTTGAGATATAATCTATCTATGCCTATTTTGTGAAATATTTTTATCATAAAAGAGTGCTGGATTTTGTCAAATGCTTTTTCTGTATCTATTGAAATGATCAAATGATCTCTGTTTTGCTTCTGTTTATATGGTGAATCACATTTATGGATTTACATATGTTGAACCATCCTTGCATCCCTGGGATGAAGCCTACTTGGTCACGGTGGATTATTTTTTAGATATGCTGCAGAATTTGTTTTTCTAGAATTTTATTGAGGATTTTTGCATCTGTATTCCTAAGGGATATTGATCTATAGTTTTCTTTTTCTGTTGTGTCCTTTCCTGGCTTTGGTATCAAGGTGACACTTGCTTTCATAGAATGAGTTTGGGAGGATTCCTTCCTTCTTTATGTTATGAAATAATTTCTACAGTGTAGGTAGCAATTATTCTTTGTAGGTCTGATAAAATTCGGCTGTGAAACCATCCAGTCCGGGACTTTTTTTTGTTGGAAGTTTTTTTCATTGCTGTTTCAATTTCATTGCTCAAATTCAGTATGTTCAAGAGTTCTATTTCTTTCTGATTAAGCCTTGGGAGGTTGGTGTATTTCCAGGAATTTTTCCATTTCCTCAGTGGAACAAATGGGAAAACATACCATGCTCATAGATCAGCAGAATCAACATTGTTAAAAAGCTCATACTACCCAAAGTGATTTACAGATTTAATGCAATCCCCATCAAAATGCCAATGTCATTTTTCACAGATCTAGAAAAAATAATTCTATACTTTGTTTGAAACCACACAAGAGGCCAAATAGACAAAGCAACCTTAAGCAAAAGGAACAAATCTGGAGGCATCACTTTACCAGCCTTTACCACACTTTACCATCACTTTACCTTTAAACTATATGCAAAACCATAGTAACCAAACAGCATGGTACTGACACAAAAATGGAAACATATACCAATGGAAGAGAACAGGGAACCCAGACATAAAACTATCCACATATTGCTATCTGATCTTTGACAAAGTAGAAAACAATATACAATGGGTAAAATAATCCCTATTCAATAAATGGTGCTTGGAAAATTGGACAGCCACACATAGAAGATTGAAACAGGACTCATATCTTGCATCACTCACTAAAATTAATTCAGGATGGCTTACAGACTTAAATCTAAGAAATGAAAACATAAGAATTCCAGAAGAAAATGTTGGGAAAACTCTTCTACACAATGGCCTAGGTAAAGAATTTATGAGTAAGACCCCAATGGCAATTACAGCAACAAGAAAAGTGAATAAATGGGACTTGATTAAATTAAAAAGCTTCTGCACAGCCAATGAAACAATCAACAGAGCAAATAGACAACCTACAAAATGGGAGAACATATTCACATGCTGTGTATCCATTAAAAGGCTAATAACCAGAATCTACAAAGAACTCAACCGAATCAGCATGAAAATATCAAACATCCCCATTACAAAGTGGGCAAAAGACATGAACAGAAACTGTTGAAAAGAAGACAGACTAATGGCCAATAAACATTTGAAAAACTGCTCAATGTCACTAATCATCAGAGAAATGAAAATCAAAATCACAATGAGATATTACCTAACACCAGTGAGAATGGCTTTTTTCAAAAAGTCTCAGAACAATAGATGCTATTGTGGATGTGGAGAGAAAGGAGTACTTATACACTGTTGGTGAGACAACCTCTGTGGAAAATAGTATGGAGATTCCTCAAAGAACTGAAAGTAGACCTACCCTTTGATCCACCAATCCCATTACTGGGTTTTTACCCAAAGGGAAAAAAAAGGTCCTTTTATGAAAAAGACGCTTGCACTAGAATGTTTATTGCAGCACAACTCACAATTGCAAAGATGTGGAATCAAACCAAGTGCCCATCAATTCATGAGTGGATTAATAAAATGTGCTATATATATATATATATATACCCTGGAGTACTACTCAGTCATAAAAGAAAATGAATTAATACCTTTTGCAACAATCTGGATGGAACTGGAGACCATTCTCCTAAGTAAAGTATCACAAGAATGGAAAAACAAATAACACATGTACTCACTATTAAATTGGAACTAACTGATTAGCACTCACGTGCACAGATGGAAGTAAAACTCAACGGAAGTCAAGCAGGTGGGAGGGGAAAGGAAGGGCTGGGTAAAATCATACCTAAGGGGTACAGTGTACACTATCTCGGTGATGGGCACACTTATAACTTTGACTCCAGCAGTACAAAAGCAATCTAGGTAACCAAAACATTTATACTTCTGTAATATTCAAAAATAAAAAGTAAAGTTCAAATTTTTGGATTGCATAGCAGGTTAGAGGTAGCTTAAGACAGATTTAGTGAATTTGCGAACAGTTTAGAAAAACATAAGTAGAATAAAGCATAGCAAAACAAAAGGAAAGGAAGAAAAGAAAAGAGAATGTATTAGTCCATTTTTTGTTGCTATAAAAGAAAATCTGAAGTTGGGTAATTTATAAAGAAAAGATGTTTATTTGGCTCACGGTTCTGCCAGCTGTGCAATAAGCGTGGTGTCAGTGTCTGCCTTTGGTGAGGGCTTCCAAACATGTGGAAAAGTGAAAAGGGAGCAGACTTGACACGTGGTGAGAGAGGGGGAGTGGCACCACACTCTTTTAAACAACCAGCTCTTCTGTGTGAACTAATAGACCAAGAAGTCACTCATTACTGTATATTGTATATTGTTAAATTATTTAATTTTCTAGAACTCTATCAAGTAAGTAATTTTTAAATCCCTATTTTACATATGAAAACTGAAACATGGAGAATTTAACTTGTCCTAGGTCACAGAGTTTTTAAGTATAACTAAGAAAGTATGTAAAATGGAACAGATTTCTGATTTCATTTACCAATATGAACCTATAAATCAGTAAATGGAGGAGTTTAGTTCTTGCCTGAAATGAGTTGAATGCATTCCAATTGGATAATATTTTAATTTCCATACAATCCAGAACCATATTTAAAATAAAAATACACAATATTACACGGTATATTATGTGGTATCTTTGATCAATGTGAATTTTTCTGAAGCCCCTATAGTCTTCACAAATTATGGATCATATCCTTTGTCCCAGAAAACTAGAATCTATTTTGTGAATACCTATTTTACACATAATATAAATTATAATTAAGTCCTACTGAAACTGCAATTATCATGTAATAATACACATAATACAAATGTAAATAACCACTTATTCATAATATAATATAAAGTTTCAAATTAATACAATTCCCAAATATTTGTCACTAGAAAATTCAGTTGACTCTTATAAAGCCATTGATCAAAACTAAATTAATAAGGTGCCTCATTATTAAGTCCTTGTGCTTAGTGTTAAGAAAATAACTCCAAAAGAAATTGCTATGAATAGATAATGATCCACACTTTTAAGGATAAAATTGGCGAGAATAGGCCAGTTACTTATAATGGGGCAGAGGAAACAAACAAGAGAGTAAGCAGAGAGAAAATGTAGGGGAAGGTCATTGAAAGGTATAAATAAGGGAGGATTATCTGATATAAATAAATAAAAGCAAAATAATCATTTTCATCCTAACATACATTATTACAACAGATCTTTTTTGTTGCTAATAAAGACCCTAATAGTTCATTTTTAAATTTATAAATTTTATTGGAAATATAGTTCTCAGTTACGTTTCTGTCAAATGAGCCTTTATTAAGTATAATATTCAAGCATGAAAAAGCAGTGTAGATTTTTTTTTCATAACTGAATGACAGTTTTTGAAAGTAAAAACAGAGTCTGTCAAAAGTCTGTCTCTGAAACTTGCTGTAGTAACATTGGGCAAGTTAAACTTTCTCTTAAATAAAAAAGCATTTTTTGATAGGTAGAATGAATAATAACGCTCAAAAATGGAATCATGACAAAGCTCATTGTATTCCTCGCTATACTAGCAATATTTCCATCAATATATTCATCCATGTTGATTGCAGATTGTATGATTACATGCAGTATGCCCTTCTGGCTAGTATTAATAGCATACCACTTTTCTACTTTCCAATCCCTTTAAAAAATGTCATCGAATTTTTCATTTTAAGGTTTAATTACTCTTTAGTAGTCCAGGTTGACGTTGCTATAATTATTATTCTTTCCTCTCTGTTGCTCTGAGTTTTTAATATTTTTCAGCTAGTTTTATACTTCTAAAATATTTTAAACTTTTCATGAAGTAAATAGGTATACCCAAATCTCATTAGGGTCTTTGACTGAAAAAAAACCTCTCAAAAACCCATTCATTTCTCAGTCATTTTTATACACTCTTTTTAACATTGTACATGTAAATCGAATCCTAATATAAAGTGCTAAATTGCAAATGCCTTGAACAAGTTAATATCTGCTTTTTGCCTCTTAGCTTCAGTATTTATAAATTAGCACTTAGGTTTTTCATTTGGTCACTGAATCTTTTCATTTTCCTAGTTGGAAGTGATTGTATTGAGACCATCTAAAAAGTGGATATTACTCAACCTACTAAAAGAGGTAAGATATCCCACACCATTTCATGATGTTGCAGCTCCACATCTAATTTGGCTTCCCAAATTCTTTCACCAGAAGCTTGCCTGGTTCCTTTGCCTCACCTCTGAATAGGTTTCTCAGAGATTTCAACAGTTCTCCTCCTCCCTTATATACATCTCTATTTCCAGGACAATTTACCTGCCTCTCTGTTTCCATTTCCTTGGGGAACAAATTAAAATTAAGATGCCAGGGAACAAATTGTGCTTAAAAGTTTATGATAATTTGATAATGGCTCAGTACATGTGCAAGACCTTAAGTAAGCTTACAGGTATGCTTTTGTCTTCATCATCCTGTCTGGCAGCCTTTATTAGCCTTTCCTCTCTTTCTCGTTTTCCCATTTATGCTCGAGCCATACTGCACATTGTTTGGTTTTGACTCCAGGCTTTTGTGCATATTGAACCATTTACCTTGAACTCTTCTCTCTCTGACCTTCCATCTCTACCTGCCAAGATACAAACTTAGCTGCTGCTGTAGACAGTAAAACATATTCAACCCCCAAGTCTGAACTGAGGAAAAGTTTTTTCTTAATAAGATAATGCATCCTGTATAATTTTCAAGTCAGGAAAAATATTGTCAAACTAAATGAAAAGATAGTGGTATGTCAAGAGTTGAGTCATGCCTACGTGGTCTACCACTTCTGTGTTAAATAAGATAAATGGCCACAATCTGTGTGACCTTCATCTCATGGACACAATTTCTTCATCATAAAATCACGGGTTTTGACTGTGGGGCCTCTGAGGAGTTTCCCAGTTCTAATGTGTGATGGTTTTGTGATTTTCTATAATAAAATATTATATCAAATTATTCCTTCTCTGTATTTCTTTGTGTTTCATATATATTTCTTACAGCTTCATGGTTTTATTATTTAATTATCTAAAAGGGCTTTTATAATGTGAAATTTAGCATTTGATTTCTTGACTTAAAAGTAAATATAGCAATAATATTTAACATTTGTTGAGGCTTATGATTCTGGACACTTTTTATGTGTTATTTCAAATTGACTTTTTTGTTCAACTTTCTAAACTAGGGACAATAAAAATTTCACATTAACTTTTTTGACCCATTGACAGGAAAACTCTTTAAGAAAGACTAAGCTTTTTTGATACTTCAGAACAAGATCAGAAGCAAAGTCGTTATGTCACTGTCAGTAAATCGATATTGCTAAAGGCAGCAGACATGAAGGGTGAAGGACTTACTACAGGGTCTCTATAACAGAGACCAGATATTAGTAAAATGATATTTCTTCTAAATTTTCCCATCTCAATAATGCTTGATAATGTTCTATTTTAATGATTAATGATCAAATGGGTATCTTAAAATAGGCACTGATGTATGCATTTCTGTTCAGAACTAAATATTGATCAAAGAAGTAGTGAAAGTCATAGTAATAGGGCTTTTTTATTTAATGGAATGAGGAAAGTCCCTCTCCAAAAAAGGAACAATAACAACAACAAAAATATGGCAGAGATTAATTTACAATTGGTATCTTTAAGCTGTGGTTTCTAAATTCAAATGCTTACAATGTGCTAAGTTACTTGTCCAAGGACAGATAATATGTTAGTGCTAAACCCGGATCTAGGTTATCTGCATACGAAGTTTCTAATGATAAAATATATTTTGATATTTATGCTACATAATATAATTAATATCATGCTATATATTTAACATTCTTTTGGAATATGATAGAACTTGAATGAAATATGTTTTACATATATGTTTATATATGCTGTATGTATATTTAATTTAAGAATATTTCTTTGAAGTCTGACAATTTATTTGTTACATACACTCATTTATCCATTCATCCATCCATACATACATCTATTTATTTAACAAAAATGGAATAATTACTATGTCTCTGATGTGCAAAGTGGTAAATATATGGCATATGTAATGATCTCAGGAAACCAAAACATTAAAGTGGTAACATTTCTATGTTCTAACTCTTCAGCCAGTATTTATTTATAGTAGCGCTTTGCCCTCACAATTCCACTGAAGAACTTTTTAAATGTTTTTTTTTTTTTCTTCTGTTCCACATGCACCAAATAGAAATAACAATGAGCAAAACATTTGGAGCTCCATCAGGGAAAAGGTTCCTTTTAGTATAACCTCACACAAACTTTGAAAAACTTGATGGAGGAATAAAATATTAATATAAATTGTTCACATGAGACTGGAATTTTAAATAAAAGCTAGAAAAGCATGCGATTGAAGGATAAGAAGCTGTTCCGCTTTAATGGCAAGGCAAGGAAATAGCCTGAAATGGTTAGATGAGTGATATGTGAATAAAGCATTGAGTATCAGTTATGAATTAAAATTAGAGTTTTCTCTTCATCTATGTGACATAATTTTAATTGGATCCATTCTACTGTCCTCAGATTGGGTTAATTAGGCTTAGTTTAATACATTGGTGAATGCATGAGATGGTACCAGAGTAGGGCTTTCTATTAGAACTTTTTGAAAGGATGGAAATGTTCTATATATGTACTCTCCAATATATAAGTAGTCACTATCCATACGTGGGTATAAGGCATTTGAAAAGTGGGTGTTATAAGGAACTAAATATTTAATTTTATGTAGTTAAAATGATTTAGATTTAAAGAACCACATGTGGCTAATGGCAACTATATTTATAATCAGTGCAGTTCTAGAGGTTTTGGCATCTATTTCTAAGCTATATGGTTCAAATGTTCATTTGACATAATTGCATATGCCACAGAATCTGAGGCTAGAATGATTCCTAGAGATGAGCTACTCCATTTGCTATCAGTCTTTATTGACAGTGACTCCCAGGGAGACATTAAGTTATATTGAGACATTATGCACATAAACATATATATGCATACACTCAAAAGTTTCATAAAGAAAACAGTTATTTTTAGTATGTTAGTTGCAAACCGATGGTTTTATTCCAGTCCATTACATTTTAAAAAGTGGTTGTCTAAATTAAAAAAAAAATGTATTCACTTGCCTCATTTTTTCAGATGAGGGAACTGTGTCCCAGAAACATTGGATGAACCTTCAGTTATATCAAGAAAGTCACACTAAAACCCATTGTTCTGCATTTGGCAGATAACCTTAAAAATAGACACTTGACTTTCCTTTGTATTCAGTTCAGAAATGTGTACAAGAAACTGTAAATGAGCCATTGAATATGACTGCTGTATTAATTTCCTTCCTCTATGAAGCATATTTATGGACCAAATGCACTTTTCTTTGGAAGTGTTTATAATTATGAGAGTTTGTGCACCAGCATACAAGTTTCCCTTTTGCTATTTGGCTAGTACAGGGCTAAACATGGGCCTACCACTTTCACTGCTAATTGGCTTTAGAACCTTTGGATAGCAAACTACTTCAGGAACAAAAATCAACACATCTGAGATTGTGGCCAAATGCGGTCCTAATCGCCACCAAAAATCAGATTCACCTGTAATTCAGTACTTTACCACATAATTGAAACTAGGGCCAATGATTAAAACATATCTCATTTTTTTACGTATCCCAAAGATCCTGAAGAAAGAATAAACACTATCAAATAAACAATGACACAATGGTTTATCACTTTGAATTTCATACTTATTGAAAGAGCTATGTTAGATTAATTTATGTAGTTTTAAAAATTATATATAATTTTGGTGTCTGTATAAAATAAGGAAATAAATTAAATAAGGCATTCCCAAAATTCATTAAGAAAGTCTGAGTCTGACATTGTTAATTACATTTGCTTCAGTGTCACAGATATAGATTTAAAAAGACAAAAACAAAAAACAACACTTCATTATTTTTTATGCATCATAGTCACTGGGATGAACCATATCATGGAAATGTGCCTATCTTTTATGTACTTGATTTTCTTCACAGTTGCTGACATCCATTCTATAGTTTTTGTTGTGGGCACATTCTTGATCCTACTAGTTAGTGTCATAGGAGATTTTCATATGGCAAACAGGTTTCACGGTTCTTCTTCAGTTAATGTATAAATAGTTTGTTAGTTAAAATATAGAAGGGTAGCCCTTGACTAATCATGACACCAGAAATAAGAAACAAGTTTGTTCATGTGCAATGGCACCTACACCATGAGTGCTAGCTGGCTGATAGCAACAGTGTGAGGTCAGCAATTTAAGGATGCATGCTGGTTATAGATTATGTTAAAATGTTTTAAAAACACTCATGTTAGTATAATTGCCACAGATATGGTTCATTTCCAGTTGCTAAATTTGGTGAGTAAAAAATGAAGAAGAAGGTAATGGGCCTAGCATCAAAGTATCCCCCTAAAAGATATTTATTAATTACTGAGGGAAAATGTTTACAGTGGGAAAACATCACGGATACCATTGTAACTGAGCAAACAATGTTACCATGACCATTAGTAATATATATCTACATCATGAACCCCTTGATATAATGGAATGAGAAGGATCTAATCATGGAAAAACATCAGAAAAATCAAAATTGAGGGACATTCTACAAAGAAGAGGTACTCTTCAAAAGTACCAAGGTCATGAAAGACAACGTAAGACTGAAGAACTATCATAGGTAGGAGAAAACTAAGGAGAAAAGGCAATGAACAGAAATAAGACATTAATAGAAAAGTATTGAAATTTGAATTAAATTTAGAGACATCTGGGTGAGGGGTATATACATTCTCTTACTTTTGCAACTTTTCTTTAAGTCTAAGATTAGCTTAAAACTAAAAATAGTAAAAGTATGCATTGTGGAATTGATTAATTTCTTAATTTGGGGCCAGTATTTCATTTGTAGAGGCATTTTAGATCATTCAGATCTTTTTTCTGATATAATAAGAATTTGCCTTAGAAAAATGACAAAAATCTTTACAAATGTGCCACAATTTAAAGTATATTTGACTATACTTGGCAGGCCAAAAATAAGACTCAATTCAATACATAAGAATTTATACTATCACTCCATAAAATACCAGCAATCTTTTGCTTTTATCCTTACAGAAAACACATTTAATTTTCCCAGCACCATTTATTGAATCCTTAAGGATTCTTTTCCCTGGTGTATGTTTTTGTCTGCTTTGTCAAAGATAAGATGGCTATATGAGGATGGTTTTATATCTGGGTTCTCAGTTCTGTTCTATTGATCTGTGTCTCTGTTCTTTTGTCAGTACCATGCTGTTTTAGTTACTATAGCCTTGTAGTGTAGCTTGAAGTCTGGTAAAGTGATGCCTCCCAGTATGTTCTTTTTCCTTAAGATTGCTTTTGCTATATGGGGTTTTCTCTGGTTCCATATGAAGTGTAGCATTATTTTTTCTAGATCTGCAAAAAAATGATGTTAGTATTTTAATAGGGATTGCATTAAATCTGTAGATCACTTTGGGTAGTATAGACAGTTTAACAATATTGATTCTGCTGACCCATGAGCATGGTATGGTTTTCCACCTGTTTACAGCCACATGTAGAGGACTGAAACAAGATCCACACTTTTCACTTCTCACAAAAATCAACTCACGCTGGGTAACAGATTTAAACCTAAGGAGTGAAACTATTAGAATTCTAGAGGAAAATGTTGGAAATACTCTTCTAGAGATTGGCCTAGGCAAAGAATTTATGAAGAAGACCCCAAAGGCAATCACAGCAGCTGTAATTTTATGTGCGTAGCTAGAATATAGGCTCTGGAAGATTGATTGGTTTCTACGATAGTCTCAAATGCTCTTCTTTGTAGCAAGCTCGTGAGTTTGTTGAGAGCGAGAAGGCCTTTCTAGATGACCATATTTCTGATACACTGCATTCCATGAATATGGGTCACACTTTTTGTGGACCTTCTTTAGTATAGCTTATTTGTCTGAAGAATTAGGAAAGTTTGGTGTCACCTACTTTCCATTGGTTTAATCTCTTCTTGTAAGTGTGGAGGGTTGATTTGCCGCTGTATCGCCTGCTAAGTGCATGGTATTAGTTATTTTACACACAATGTTTTATGTAATCCTCCTAGAATTACCTGATTTAGATATTATTCCCAATTTATTGATGGAAAAGTAAAGTTTAGAGCAGTTGAGTAATTGTCTAGGATACAATTAAGTTTTTAAGCAGATTTTGAACTCAATTTTATTTGACATAAAGGTTCGTTTCCTAAGAATGAAGTCGAACTGTGGAAATCTTAGAACAGTCAAACAAATAGAATAATTTAGAATGCTGTTTAAGAAAAAGCAAAACATATAAGGTCATCTCTGCCTTACATATTATGAGGTTATAATTTATGATTGAAAGAAAGTCTTCATTTGGTGGTGGAACAGTATTCTTTTAATATTCTGAATAAAGTCTAGTCCTCAATTTTCTAAGGCATTAGTTGACCTGTTATTTAACCTACTTACTTTTTGCCTCTTTTTATTTCTCCTATATTGTTTAGTGTATGCTATATATGGTGTTATTGTAACTATGTTTTTTGTCCTCTTTCTAGATTGTGTATTTTTTTCTTACAAACTAAGCACTGATTTATAATACTGGTTGAAATATGACATACATTTTCACCTTTATTTAAAAATCTCACACCTTGAACATTCATATTATTTAAACTTATCATTCTTGTTTTGTTGGTTTGTAATTGTTATTTTATTTAGTTTAAATACACTGCTGCTACATGATGGAATATATTCTAGCTATACCATTTAAATACATGGACTGGTAATGATTTGGTTTATTTAGAATGAGGAATGTGTGATTGTATAGGAAACTAAGATCCAAGTCTTGCTCATAGAAGTGATTGATGTAAGCGTAGATGCCTATCACAGCTGTATTGATGCAAATAATGAGAATATAATGGGATTTTAATAGAGAATTGTCCTTGATTGCAAAAGTATTACGTATTTGTTATAGAAAAAATGCAAGTTAACAAGAAGGGAAGAATAAAGTAAATTCCAGAAATCCAACACACAGAAGTAATTCCTAATATTTGGAAACATTTCCTTCCAGTATTTTTGTATGATTTTTAAAATTGCATGTTTGACATAATACTCCACATAAATGTCTATGTTATTTTTTCTAAGTGTAATGTAGCATAAAGGTTTTTAGCATAAATATGTTAAAGAGTAAAAAAATCAAGGAATGAAAGAAGGCAAGTACATTGTGATAAGTTCATCATTAGAATGAAAATTGTATGAACTTCATTTATTTATCATTTACCAAGTGATCATTTATAGAAAATCTACATTTTAGGCATTGGTACAAACATGGAAACACAATCTATATCCTTAAGAAACTCAGGCTGGTAAAATTACAGTGTCATGATAGAAGAGCAATAATAGAGGTATCTGCACAATGGAATACTATTCAGCCATGAAAAGAATAAAATACTGTCATTTGCAACAACATGGATGAACCTAGGGAACATTACATTAAGTGAAATAAGCCACACACAGAAAGACAAATATTGCGCTATCTCACTTATACATGGGAACTAAGAAAGTTGATCTCATAGAAGTAGAGAGTGGAATGGTAGTTACCAAGTTCTGGGGTGGTTGGGGATGGGGTGGGTAGATCTGGTCAAAGGATACAAAATTTCAGTTAGGGGGAAAAAGTTCAAGAGGTCTATCGTACATCATGGTGACTATAGTTAATAATATATTGTATTCTTTTAAAATGCTGAGTGAATATAAAGTGTTCTCATCACAAAAATGATAACTGTGAGGTAGTGCATATATTAGTTAGCTCAATTTAGCCATTCCACAAAGTATATATACTTCACATCATGTCGTATACAGAAAACTCATACAATTTTATCTATCAATGCAAAAAATAAAAAAGAATTAAGCTCAGAAAAATCTAATAAAAGTATCTATATGGTTCTAGGATAACATAAAAGTGGGAATATTGTCTGGGGAATAAGCTGTTACCATACAATAAATGAAACTTGGAATTCTCATCAATTGTGGCTTTATGTGTATATTATTTTGTTTGATATTTAAACATACATTCTAAGCATGAGTGCTCACTCTGATACATCTAAATAACTGAGTATTTCATTAAAGACTCAGAAGTATTAATATTTTAATATTTGCAAAGGGAAGTTATAACATGCACTGACCTGGATGTGATTCCTTTCAGTGTTTATGAGGTTCACATCATTATTTATTTTGCCTCTATTCTCGGTAAACAGGGGTTTCCGATTTATTAATTATATTTTTTTCTGTTTTTCTCCTTCCTTTTTATTAAGCTGAGTCCCCACAAATGTTCAAAAAGTACATTGAAATCTGTGAAAGGAACATTTTCTCATCCGTTAGTGGAGATACTATGAATGAGCCATCAGGGAATTGTAGTTGGTGCTGTTTTAATAAAGCCACTCTCTCTCTCTCTTTTTTTTTTTTTTTGTAAACAATATGAGTCATTGTATGGTTTTAGTAAGGGAGGAGGTCATCCATTTTGTCTGCAGACAGATTTAATACAGCTAAAGGCAACCACTAAGTGGTAGAAATGAGATTTATAGCAAAGTTAAACTGAAGTCTTCCAGATTGAAACACACATTTCGTCAAAGTAGATTTAGTGTTAGGCATACGTCTCAGCAAATTCACAGAACAGCACCAGGAAAATTATCACAACGTGTATCTCATTGGGTTAGGGGTTATGACATTATGTAAGAGGCACATTTCACTGATGTTCTCCCTTTTCTATCTCTCTCTGCTTCTCCCTCTCCCACTCTAATGATGTACCAGATTATTGAAGTAGACTATTTTCTAAAGTTGAGGTTTCTTTATGTGTAATCTGCTTGTTTAATGAAAATCTTTTAATATCTATTAATGAAATGTATTTAAGGTACATAGGTAAAACTGTTGGCCTAGGTATAGTCATATTAGCAGTAACTTGAATGAGTAGTAATGCCATTGTATCTAAATTTAGCCATGAACAACATTCATGTATTCAGGATTGATTTTGACAAACATTTATTGAGTACTTACTATATATTCAATTCTAGAAATAAATTTATGAATAAAATAATCATTTTCCTCAAAGTTCTACCTCCCCAAGGTGCTATGAATATAGGTAACTATTATACTATGTTAATCATCCTATAATAGATATATTACAAAGTTCTAAGGAATCACATGTCACCTGAAGATGCTAAACGAGGGGTTCAGATTTCTGTAGATAGTGATATAACACTGGAAATTGATATGATCAGATTCATGCCTTAGCCAGAAATTTCTAACAGAGTATAGAGGGCAATTTAAAGAGGTTGTTGATGCTGGAATTAGGAAGACAGGTTGGAGGATATTGTTCCAGTTGCAGTAGGGCAAGTGAGGGATGTATTGGTGGTGGGTGGAAGAAGGATATAAATTTATAACAGAAGAAGAAGAAAGAATGGACTGTTTGAATTTCTATGGACACATGAAGTTATTAACATGTGGCTAAAAAAATTAGTGCTTCATGGGAAAACGTAAATCTTTATAATGCAAAAATTATTTTTTACTAAGGATCCAGGTTGCTCTCCTAATGTTAATATATAGCTTCATATATAAATGTCTGATATAATTTTTTTTTACTTGTGTTTTATTTATTTATTTATTTTTTCTTTTATTTCAGCATATTATGGGAGTACAGATGTTTAGGTTACGTATGTTGCCCTTGGTCCCCCCCCCAAGTCCGTGTTTCAAATATGTCCATCCTTCGGGTGGCTACACAGATATATTAAATCATGAGGAAAGCCTGGGTTAATGTAAATGTCATCCTTCTGTCCATATGCTACACTAGCAACAAACAATAGAAAAAGGAAATTGAAAATGCAATGTCATTTACCATAGCATTGAAAAATGTTTTAAACTTGGGAACAAATCACACAAAAGTTGGGCAAGACTTCTTCGCTGACAACGATAAACATTGCAAAGAGAAGTTAAGGGATATTTACATAAATGGAGAAATGTCCCATGGTCATGGATTAGAAGATTTACTATTAAGATTTTGATTCTTCCCCAAATGGTTTATGGATTCACCGGAATCCCAATCAAAATCTAGTGTCTAATTTTTCATTGAAATTTAGAAGCTGACTCTAAAATTTATACAGAAACGCAAACAACCTGACAAAAATCAGGCAATACAGAAGGAGGAGGGCGTTGGAAAACGTATACTACCAGATTTCAAGCCTTACTCAAAGCTATAGTTATTAAGATATTGTGGTATGGACACAATGATAGACAAAGAGACCAATGGAACAAAATTAAGTCCTGAAGCAAAGCCACACCTGTACAGTCACCTGATTTACAACAAAGGCATGACTGCCGTTTGGTAACAGGGGAAGTGGGAAAGAATGGATGTCTGAATAAATGGTGCTGGATCAACTGGGTATTTGTTTTAAATAATCCAAAACAAAACTTTGACTCCCTACCTCACACCATACACAAAAATTAATTCCAAAGAGATCATAGACATATTTAACATACTCTCTATCTTGCTTTTCTCACTCAATGACATGTTTCAAAAACCTACCCTTGTCCACACATACGCACCTACATAACTGTGTTACTGGTAGCTGCGCTGCGCAGCACACGCCAGGACGTCTCGTGGTTTTCGAGCCATTCCTGTCCCACGTGTGTGTGTTCTCTCCAGTAGTGTTGGAGAAATGGAATTGCTGCATCACAAGAAGTGGGGTTTTTTTCAGACCAATCAGTACCTCCATTTTTCTTCCAAATTTCACTCTCAGCTAACACTGGTGTTGTGTGGTTGCCCCCATGAAGGGCGGAATCAACACCCTACCCCAAATTGATTTGGATGTCAAAAATGACAATACCACACATGCACCAAGAGAGTACGGAGAGACTCATTACTCACATGATGGAACTTTCTGGGATGAGCAGGACAGGCACCCAAGCCGGTCTGGAATGGCTTGAGCACAGAGAAAAGCAATGGTTTTAGTTTTTATTGTGTTAAGGGATGTGTCTGTGTGACGGTCCGGCATGAGTGGCTGAACTTCCCCACCAATGCCAAAGGAGGTGGCGTACCGGATTTCTTATTGGCTTGCCCAGCTATGGGGCAAAGGGAGAAGGGGGAGGGAGAGGGCTTGGAAGTTGTCGATGGTCAGACATTAGAAAATGGAGTTAAACTCTTTATTAAATTGGCTATGTCAGTTATAGGGGAAATACCTGGCTGCATGGTCCCATGTCCCCTAGATCCACAAATAGTCACTAATTGATTTATCATAGACTTTGGCTTTAGCTGATCATGTCAGGTTAGGCTAGGGTATGGTCCTGAGTCAGTTTCCCCATCCAAAAAACTATTAAAGCTACCAGGGGAGAGATATATCTAAGCTGATCACTAATCTTTTTATTGAGCACTTACTATGTGCTAGGTACTATTCTGAGAGCTTTTATTAATATATGAATTAACTCATTGCCATATGACAACTCTATGAATTAAGAGTTATTATTATCCTTATTTTACAAGGGAGAAAAACTGAAGCACAGAGAGGTGAAGTGATTTGTAGCATCACACAGCCAGTAAGTAGTGAACATGGGACTCAAAGCCAGGCTGCCCAGATCCATAGCCCAAGCTCGTAATTACTACCCCAGGCTGTGGACTCCTTCAGGAGAATGACGAATGCCTGTTCTCACTGTAGTGTGCAACCCCAGGATCACACAGAACACAGCGTGAGTGATGCCCTCTAGAGTTGCAGAAAAGTTGGCCCTTGCACGCATCTAACACAGTGCCTGGAATATAGTAAGTGCTCAATAAACATTAGTGAAGTAATTAATCAATACATTTACATATAGTAATAATAACAAAGCAGCATTATATTATCCATGAGGATACAAGAACCAATAACAACAAAATCAACCGAGGTGTTCCAGCTCACACATTGGGCATTATTTCAACATCCCATAGCAGTAGTAGCTAAAGAGGATTTCTGCTCACTGCCCATTGGCCAGAACTAGTCACACAGCCCTGCTTCACTACAAGGGGGCTGGGACAGAGGCACACAGGATGGTTTGATGAGCATTACTGTCTCTGCCACAGGAGAGACACACACAGAAGTCAGCACACAAATAAGGATATATTTTGTGTGTCAGTGTCCACAGCTTCCTGCCGCATCTGCAGATTCAACCAACCACAGATGGAAAATATTCCCCCCCCAATGCCAAAAAAAATTAACACAAATTTTAAAACAATATGACAACTGTTTACATAGCATTCACATTGTATCATTGTATTGGATTATAAGTAATCCAGAGGTAATTTAAAGTATAGGGAAGGGTGTGCATAGTTATACTATACCATTTTGTATCAGGGACTTGACAATATTCAAATTCTGGTATCTGGGGGGGGGGTCCTAGAACCAACCCTCCCCGCCACCATCCTCGGGTACCGAGGGAGATTGTAATTCCCGTTGTGCTATGTGCTGGCAAGTTTTTAACTGGACAACCTGGCTCAGGCTCCTAGATGAAGACTTCAGAATGCAGCAGGCACACACACAAAACCACAGATGAAAAGAAACAAATGACAGTCCACGCAGACCTGCGTTCTCAAAACCAGGTGAGTTATCTGCTCTGGCAGCCTGGCAGTATCCAAGCAATGATTTCATTCCTGAGCACAAATCACCGAAAACAATGCAAAGCACAGAAATTCAGCCACACGATTCCCATGGCATCTGTAAAAACAGCCCGACGTGGCACGATGCCCAGGATTTATTTACAGGGTGCTGTTCTGAGAGTGAAAAGTTCAGTACATCACAGCCTGGGCCTAACTGGCACTGAGGTTCAACTCCAATAAAATAAAACTCACCGGAGGTCTCGAACTCAAACGCCTCCAGGAACCACTAAACGAGAGAGGCGGCCTCGTGGGACCAGGACAAACAGGGAGGCATGTGCCCCTATAAAGGGGCTCCTCAGTGCCACCTAAGTGGCAACCTGGGATTATTTTTATATTTCTAAGAGAAGTTGGATTTTTGTGTGCGATCTCTTGATTTTTAAATGTGGGCATTAAAGAAAATTATTTAAAACACACTTTAGGTTGAAAAAAATATATCTGCTGTCCAAATTCATGCAGCAGGCCTGCAGCGCCCTATTTAAGCTCCAAAACGACGCAGCCCTGAGCCCTAGCCAAATCGGAGTTATCACACTGAGGCCTGGTGTCCACCCCACCGGGGGACACGTGGAAGGAGGAGAGGCTGCCCTACCCTTGTCGGGCACAGAGACAAAATGGGCTTTCCAGTATCCTGCAGCTTTACGGGACTCTCAGAACCAGTGAGAAAGGATTTGCCCAAGGTCGCTGGTGAGAGACGGCCGAGTCAAGACCAGACCCCCGTTCAGTAGGTTGGTCGCCCAGGGGATGGCTTCCATCACTCGTAAAATGAAATACAAACACCTCACCATGCGCAGGGCCTGTGCAAAGTGATGGGCAAGGCTGCACGTGACCCGGGCCCTACCTGGGCGGCTGACCACGCCCCCCAGGCCCACCGGCCTCATTCCCCTGCTTGATCTTGGAACACACTTAGCTCCTCGCAGCCTCCTAGCCTTTGCGCCTGCCACGCCTTCTCCCGGAACATTTTCTCCACAAACTTTCCCGTGCCTGCTCCCGCATTGCATTCGGGCCTTTGCTCACACACCTTTTCAGAGAACCTGACACCCCCTCCAGCATCTGTGCCCCTCCCCAAGGCTGGATTTGCTTTGAGAGCACTCAGCACAGCCTGCAAGTGTCTCCTTCGCTTTCTAGTTAGCTGTGTTTATCGCCTGTCTCCCCCGCAGGTATAAAAGCCCCGCGGGGGTGGGAATTGGGTTTATCTTGTTCATTACTTTGTCCCTAATGCCCTCCGCAGCTAATAAATAAACGATAGCTATTACCGCAGGCGTGGAGGACAGAGCTCCGAGCCCTTCACCACGCTACGGCACCCAAAGCAGCTCAGCCTTTATGTAACACACCAGATTTCACCGGGGAAGAATTTCATGGATTTTTTTTTTTTTTTGCATTTGAAAAGCAATAATACGGATCAGACTACCAGCATCAGACTTGTCTCGGAACACTCGTTAAAAATGCTAGTTCCGGCCGGGCGCGGTGGCTCACGCCTGTAATCCTAGCACTCTGGGAGGCCGAGGCGGGC